>JAOTQR010091179.1:0-32739 GCA_025774065.1 Solanum ossicruentum
GCATGAATATCTATTTCAAGCTTATTCCATGAATTGGTTTTGTCTATTAAGACTATGCATGACTTGAGATATAAAACTATGAACTATTATGAGCTTTTGTGATGGATTTCAAGGTACCCTACATAAGGGTTCTACTACATTATTGGTGGGTTGATTTGCATTGAGTTTACTCATCTTGTTTTACTCTTGGATTGCATGATTTCGATCAAGTATCATAAACCCACCATGTGTTTTGATAAAATTACATGACAAGAATTCTCAAGTGTTGATGATCTATTATATGATTTACAAGTCAGGTGATTTCATGATGACTAAGGGCTTTCAAGCATCTATCGAATTCACAAAAAGTATTTATGATTTTACAAGTATCAAGTTGAATCATATTACATGATTTTTACCTCTTATGATCCATCCATGTTAAAGCAAGGGTTCATGTATGATAATGATCTACTCTCATGTTCAAGTTCAGCTCACTAGTAGAGGTCAAGCATGTTTATGAGCTACTCATCTCAATTTATCATGTCTCTTACAATTTACTCATGATATTATTAAAGTAAAATTATTTGAAGTATTTCGTGGGATTTGACTTAGCACCAATTGAGGCTTTAAGATGGGGGCTTGACACAAGGGATCCTTATATAAAGTCTTTAGTCTCTAAGCTATGTGCCACCATTGGATTATGAATATTACCCTAATACTAGTGGATCCATCTAGTTCATGTTATCATGTTTGGTTTACCTTGGCAAGTAGACCATACTTCGTTTGGGGTTTCATGCCCGGTCAGTTGAATCGAGGGGGTGTCAGGCCTCAGAGGCCAGTTGTAGCAGCTTGGTCTATGTCGGTTGAGGTCTCTTCCCACACATGCATGATATATTATGCAAGTTAAATGATTTACAAGCATGTTTTATTACAAGCACTAATCATGCATGTCATATTGAGATTATATATTCATTGATTATGACTATGCATTTTGAATATATTAGCTTATGTATTTGAGGCCTAGAACCCCGCATACGTAGTACATTCAAACGTACTAATGCATACTCTATGTTTGCGTGATATTATCATGTAAGGACCGGAGCTCCTTTTGACCATCCTCCTCTACGTGGCTAGTTTGGTACTTTAGATATAGCATTTGGTGAGTCCTCAACTCCGAGGACAATATGTAAGTTACTCTTGCTATGTTGAGACTTCTTTATGCTGAACACTTGTTATCATGAGGGTTATCCCGGAAAGTGTCTTGGCCCCTGCTCCATTCTAAGTTAGAGGTCTTGTTGGATACTATGTTGTGTATATGCTATGAGCTCGGCTTTTTTATGCTCTTATGATTATCAAATACATCCCTTAGTCCCACTTTCCTTTTTAATTATATCACTTGCTGATATATATTTTGCTTCTGTGATCAAGGATATGAATGATATGCTAAGAGGCTTGTTTGAGGTCCCGTTTGGTTCTCCATTCGTCGTGTCACATCTAGGCCCTAGGCTTGGGTCTTGACAAGCTTGGAATCAGGGAACTAGGTTGTTAATGGTCCTCGTAAATCCAATATACCGCATCTATTAGAGTCTTAATCATGGTTGTGAAGCGCGCCATAACTATCAATGGGAAGCTATAAGGTGTTTAGGAAATGTTTCACTTCTTCATGGCCTATATTGCACTTCAGAAGTAAATATAAGGCTTTTCCCCTAAGGAATGCTCTTTTATCTTCTAGATCATGCCGATACCAAGAGGAATACTTAGAGCCTGTATGTTCGAGGAGCAATCATCCCCTCTCGCTCCTTAAGCTCCTTAAGATGGAAGGGTAGCCTAAGAAGAGTTCCGGGATGCAATCACAATATTGGCCCGCGCTATGACCAACCAAATAAACCAAGGGGCTCGAGCCCCTCATGCTCTCACTCTAGCCTCAAATGTGAGGGATTTCACCAGGATGAATCAACCAGAGTTTTATGGTTTCAAGGTGGAAGAGGATTCCCAAGAGTTCATTGATGAGGTTTATCAGAAGTTATCTATCATAGGGGTCAATTTGGAGTAGAAAGTGGAGTTAGCAGCCTACTAACTCAAGGGTGTGGCTCAAAATTGGTTCAAACAATGGAAATTAGAGAGAAGAGATGATGAAGTTATTCCTTGGAATGAGTTCAAAGTTGCCTTCCTCAACCTGTTCTTCCCTATCAAGTTAAGAAAGGCTAAGATGATGGAGTTTATGAATATCAAGTAAGGCTCCATGAGTGTGAGGGAGTATGCCCTCAAGTTCAACAAATTTTTGAAGTATGCTCTATATTTGGTTGCCGACCATGGAGCTAGAATTAAAAACTTTGTGTCAGGGGTGTCCAACTTGGTTAATCAAGAGTGTCGTGCTACCATGCTAGCAAGCAATATAGATTTGTCTCGGCTCATGGCATATGCCGAACAAATTGAGGGGGAAAAGCTTAGAAAGAGAAGAAGTGGAGAGTCCAAGAGGGCTCGATTTGAAGGTGGTTTCCAAGGTTCTAAGGTTGGCCGATTTCCTCAAGGTCACAAGTTCCATGGCAAAGGGTCCTCCAATGCTCCTATCAAGAGATTTGCTAATGATGGGGTGCCTGACCTAGGATTCCAAGTAGACAATGGTGGAATGACCCATCCTAAATGCCAAAAGTGTGGAAAAAACCATGGTAGTCCATGTTTGAAAAATTACAATGGTTGTTTTGGTTGTGGTGAAATGGGTCACAAGGTTATTGATTGTCCTCATGCCCAAAACAAAGGTAGAAATGGTCGTCCTCAAAGCCAAGTTGCTAATGCGGGTCAAAGGGAAAAGGGAGGCCAACAAGGGAGTGCTCTAAGCCAAAATAAGTTCTATTCTCTCCAAGGAAGGCAAGGAGTAGATGAGGTGCACAATGTTATCACTTGTATGTAAAAGGTTATTGATTATGATGTGTATTTATTGATAGATCCGGGTGTCACTCTTTCTTTCGTTACTCTTATTGCCAATAAGCTTCATGTGTGTCCCAAATTGTTGTGTGAACCCTATGAAGTGTCTACCCCCATTGGTGAGTCCATTATTTCTAAAAGAGTCTATAGAGATTGTCCCGTGTCCGTATTGCATGAAGTCTTAACTTGTGATTTTGTTGAACTAGATATGATGGATTTTGATATTATTCTTGGGATGGATTGATTACATGCATATCGTGCTTCCATTTATTGTAGAACCCGTAAGGTTAAATTCCAATTCCCTAATGAGACCATCATTGAGTGGGAAAGATGTAATGTGGTGGTCAAGGGTAGATTCATTTCTTGTCTTAAAGACCAAAAGTTGATTTCTAAGGGTTGCATTTATCATCTTATGAGGGTTAGGGATGTCTAATGTCCTTCCTGTTGAGTCCGTTATGGTGGTCAATAAGTTTCTTGATGTCTTTCTTGATGAGATTCCCAGTGCTACTCCCGAAAGGGACAAATACTTTGGTATAGACCTCCTTCCCAATACACAACCTATTTCCATTCCCTCATATTGTATGGCCCCGACGGAGTTGAAAGAGTTGTAGGATCAATTGAGGGATTTGTTAGAGAAGGTTTTCATAAGGCCTAGCAAGTCACCTTGGGGTTCACTGGTGTTGTTTGTAAAGAAAAAGAATGGTTTCCTTAGGATGTGCATTAATTACCAACAACTCAATCGAGTCACTATAAAGAACAAGTACCCCCTACCAAGGATTGATAACCTTTTTGATTAACTACAAGGGGCTAGTCACTTTTCTAAGATTGATCTTTGATCCGGATACCACCAAGTTAGAGTGAGGGAGTGTGATATTCCCAAGACAGCTTTTCGGACTAGGTATAGGCACTTTGAATTTGTGGTAATGTCTTTTGGCTTGACTAATGCATCGGCTATATATATGGATCTCATGAATAGGGTCTTTAAACCCTACCTTGATATGTTTGTGGTGGTCTTTATTAATGATATATTGATTTATTCTCCGAGTCAGGAAGACCATGTGAATCACTTGAGGGTGGTGTTGTAAATCTTGAGGGATGAGAGGTTGTTTGCTAAATATGAAAAGTGTGAATTTTTGATGAAAGAGGTCACTTTTCTAAGACATGTGGTGTCGGGTGATGGCATTAAGGTGGATCCTATGAAGATGGAGATGATAAGAAATTGGTCTAGGCCCTTGACTCTAATGGATATTAGGAGTTTGGAGGGTTACTACCAGAGGTTTGTGAATGGGCTCTCTTCTATTACTTCCCCTTTTACAGATTGACCCAAAAGAAGGTAAAATTTGTTTGAACCGATGAATGTGAAAAGAGTTTTCAAACTTTGAAAGACAAGCTCATATCTACTCCTATTTTGGCTTTACCGGAAGGGTTAGAAGGGTTTGTAATTTATTGTGATGCCTCAAGAACGTTTGGGGTGTGTTTTGATGCAAATTGGCAAGGTGATAGCATATGCCTCCAGGCAACTTATGGTGCATGAGCGAAATTATCCCACCCATGATCTTGAATTGGTGGCCATGGTATTTGCTTTGAAAATTTGGCATCACTATTGGTATGAGGTTCATGTTGATATGTTTACCAACCACAAGAGTCTCCAATATATGTCCACAGAAGATGATCTTAACTTACGACCAAGAAGGTGGTTAGAACTCCTTAAAGATTATGACATGACGTTATCATCCCGGCAAGGCTAATGTAATGGCGATGTTCTAAGGAGAGTGTCCATGGTTAGTCTAGCTCATATTGATGTTGGTAACAAGGAGGTGGCTTGAGAAGCTCATCGGTTGGCTAGGTTGGGGGTTAGGTTGGATGAAGTTGAAAATAGTGATGTAGTGGTTGTTGATGGTTCCAAATATTCTATGATTGACGAAGTCAAGTCAAAACAAGACCTTGGCCAACCCCCCTTGCTAGAGATGAAGGCTTTGGTGGGAGATGGTAAAGAGGAGGTTTTCTCCCAAGGGGGAGATGGTGCCCTTAGGTACTATGGTAGGTTATGTGTGCCTAATGTTGATGACTTGAGAGAGTTGATTTTGAAGGAGCCCCATAATTCATCTTTTTATATTCACCTCGGTTCCACAAAGATGTATAGAGACTTGAGAGAAGGTATATTTATGGGGTGGTATGAAGAGGGATATCGGTTGTCACAATTGCCAACAAGTGAAAGCCGAACATCAAAGGCCGAGTGGCCTAGCCCAAGACATAGAAATTCCTACTTGGAAGTGAGAACAGATCAACATGGATTTGCGGTTGGGTTGCTTAAGACTAGGAAACACTTTGATTCTATTTGGGTTGTTGTGATGGCTAACTTTCTATCTGTCAAAACGACTAATGGTGTTGAAGATTATGCCAAGTTATATATTCATGAGTTGGTTAGATTGCATGGGGTGCCCTTGTCTATTATTTTGGATCTTGGTGCTCAATTCACTTCTCAGTTTTGGAGGTCCTTCCGAAGGGGTCTTGGTACCAAGTTCAAGCTTAACACGATTTTTAATCCTCAAACGGATAGTCAAGATAAAATAACTATCCAAACGCTTATGCTTTGTTCTTGTGTATTGGAGTTTAAGGGTAGTTGGGATGAACGTCTTCCACTTATTGACTTTTCTTACAACAATAGCTAACACTCAAGCATTGACATGGCTCCCTTTGAAGCTTTATATGGTAGGCATTGTAGATCCCGGGTTGGGTGGTTTGATGTCAAGGATATGGCTTTGTTAGGCACAGATTTGGTTATAGAAGCCTTGAAGAAGGTGAGGTTGATAAGGGAGATATTGAAGATAGTCCAATGTAGACAAAAGTCCTACTCCGATATGAGAAGAAGTGATCTTGAGTTTAAGGTTGGTGATTGGCTTACTTGAAAGTCTCACCCATGAAGGGGGTGGTCCAATTTTGTAAAAAGGGGAAATTGAGCACAGGGTTTGTGGGACCATATAGAATTTTATAGAGGTTGGTAAGATTCATATGAGTTGGAGTTTCCTATGGAGATGAATATGGTTCATTCAGTCTTCCATGTGTCCATTTTGTGGAAGTGTGTGGGTGACCCAAGTGCCATAGTACCCTTAGAGATTATGGGTGTTGTGGAAGATAATTTGAGCTATGAGGAGGTCCCGGTGAAGATATTGGATAGACAAGTGAAAAGGTTGAGGAACATATATGTAACATCCGTCAAGGTCCTTTGGAGGAATCAAAAAGTTGAAAGTGGCAAATAAGAAGCCAAGGTGTACATGAAAATTTGATACCCATATCTCTTCCACTCTATCAAGTTAAAGGTAATAACTTAAGTCCCATCTAAGATTTCAAGTCTTAAGTTTCAGTCGTCATGTCATTTTGCATGCATTCATGTTTATTATAACAAGTTTATGGTGATTTTTGACATTCATCTTGATATTTTTGAAAATGATGTGTAAGTGCATTTGTTGCATTAGTGTTAGGATGAAATCTTCATAATTACTTCTCTTACGCATGTTTCTTTGACATTTGGGGACGAATATTCCCAAGGGGGAGATATTGAAACACCCTTCATGTTCTTCGGAATGCCCCATACATAATTTCCATATATCTCAAAATCCGTGCGTGATTTCAAAAATCCAACTTGATATTCTTGATCAGGGTGTACATTTGAGTGGGAAATGGGTATAACTTGGATTTTAGAAGATCCGTAACAAAAAATAACTTTTGGTAATTTTTTGAATCCAAGTGCCTATTTGCGCCCAGGCTATGGTGCGCTTGGGGCGCGGACTAGTGTTGTTTGATCTCCGCATCTGACCCCCGTCGCGCTTGGGGCATGAACCAGTGTAATATTTTCCTTAGTTTTCTTATTTCATCCAAGGGTATTGGTAACATAGCCCCATGCCCATTTAAACTTGAAATCTTCCATTCTTAGCCATTTTCAACTTTATAACTCACAAAACCCTCTCTAAAACCTCTCTAATACATTATCAAATCTCTCATTCAATTCAAAGACTTCAAGCTCAATTTTAGAACTCAAGGACCCATCTCAAACTCTAAGTCTACTACAAGTTCACCTTAAGAAACTCAAGATTTAAGGTATGTGGGTCGTCATACATACGTCCTTTCACCTATGGAGCCCAACCTTCTCTTTTATGAAAATTGCATGATTTCAAGTTGTATTACCTATAGGTATCTCTTATTATGTGAAAGACTCGCCTATATTTCACGTTGGAGGCCATGAGGCATTTTAGGAAATGTTTCACATCCTCATGATCTATGTCATGTGGTAGAGCTAGGTCTTCTTAGGCTTATTTTTGATTCCTAACTATTACGTTTCATAAAACGTCTCAAGCTATATAGAACGGTGGGCAAGATGGTAACCATCTCTCACTTGAGGATCAACTTCTCAATGGTGTCATATCAAATGAGGAGGTTAGTAATGCTCTATGGCTATTAGCCAAGGTTGTAACCGCCTAATTCAATCAACAAGTGGGTAACCCTGAGACTACAAAGGAAAAGAGGAGGGAAAGGAAGGCTAAGAGGGCTTGAGTGTATGGTGCCACAACTTCTACCAGACTAGCGGTGCCTAAGTACAAATAGGAAAGGATCCATTTCATCATTTTTCAAAGGTGTGGCAAGAAACATCAGGGGAAGTGTTTGGCGGGCATCGAGGGTGTTTCAAGTATGGCAGTGTTGGTCATAAGATGAGAGATTTCCCGATGGCCTCAAAGGAAGGAAGAAGAAGGGGTTCGATTTGAAAGTGGCAACGGTGGGGTATGTTTTCCAAGGTGCCCACAATGTGGGAGGAATCAAAATGGAAGGTGCTTCAGATATTAGTATGCTTGCTATGGGTGTGGCAAGATGAGCCACAAGATTTTTGATTGTCCATATACTCAAAGGAAGGGAAAAGGTGTTGATGTTCATGTTCCTCCTACGCGCCACAAATGTGGAAGGCACCATCTGGGAGATTTTTTGGCCGGTTCGAGTGCATGTTTTGAGTTTTGTGCAAATGATAACAAGTTTAGACATTATCATAGGCTACAAGGAATTTTGAGAATGGCCATCGTCAATATCAACCATACCTCTCTAGGGGTCATTAGACTTGGTAAGGCGCTTCACTAGTATGTTAAAGATTTTTTTTATAATGTGTATGCATTGATGGATCCAAGTGCCAATCTTTCTTTAATTACTCCTTTTTCCACCAAAAAGCTTCATATGTGTCCTGAATTGTTTTGTTAAGCTTATAAAGTGTCTACCCCCGTTAGTAAATCCATTATTGCTAAAAGAGTCTATAGAAATTGTCGCGTGTTCATATTGCATAAAGTCTTGCCTTGTGATTTTGCTGAAATTGACATGGTGAATTTTGATATTATTCTTGGAATGGATTGGTTACATGCATATTATGCTTCCATTAATTGTATGACTCGTAAGATTAGGCTCCAATTACCTAATGAACCTGTGTTTGAGTGGGAAAGTCATAATGTGGTGGTCAAGGGTGGATTCATCCCATGTCTTAAATCCCAAGAGTTTATTTCTAAGGGTTGCATTTATCATCTTGTGTGAGTTAAGGATGTTGAGTCCAAAGACCTTCTTATTGAGTCGGTTCTAGTGGTCAATGAGTTTCTTGATGTCTTTCCTAGTAAGCTTCCCGATTCTACTCCTGAAAAGGAAATAGGCTTTGGCATAGACCTCCTTCACGATACACAATCCATTTTCATTCCCCTTTACCGTATGGCCCCGACAGAATAGATGGAGTTGAAGGATCAATTGAGGGATTTGTTGGAGAAGGGTTTTGTAAGGCTAGCAAGTCACCTTAGGGTGTACCGATGTTGTTAGTAAAGAAAAAGGATGGTTCCCTTAGAATGTGCATTGATTACCAACAACTTAATAGGGTTACTATAAAGAACAAGTACCCTCTACTAAGGATTGATGACCTTTTTAATCAACTACAAGAGGCTACTTTCTTTTCTAAGATTGATTTTTGGTACGGATACCACCAAGCGAGAGTGAGAGAGTGTGATATTCCCAAGATGAATTTTCGAACTAGGTATGGGAATTTTGAATTCGTGGTCATGTCTTTTGGGTTGACTAACGCACCAGCTATTGATGATATGCACACTCCAATAACAAAGCGATTGCTATCAGCAATTAACCTAACTAGAGGTTAAGGTCGAATCCACAAGGAATACGGGGCTTGACTATACAGATCCACTCCTAATCATTTCAAGCATTGATTACTAAAATCTCCAAATAGGGGCTTTCTTTGTAATTCAAGAATAAAAATAAAAACTAAACTAACCATATGGGAAGACACTCAAATTTAGGGGCAACTTGAAAATTGTGTTCCCCATGATTCATTGACTCAATTACCCTATGCAACATAACTTTAATTAGGAATTCACATGCAGGATGGTAACTTAGGTTCTTTCAGCCCTCTTGTGAAGGTGAAGGTCAAATTCACCATGGTGCATGGTCGATAACCATGGTGTGCCAACTAACCTTTACCAATTATCCCAGTCAACCTCCCTTTGGTCAGGTTTGGTTGATTAGATGAGAACACATCAATTGAATCCTGTCATTTACTTCTGTTTTCCTATTCGTCACTACCTTGGTCTGGATCATGTTAGTAGGCAGGGTTTGGTGTTGGCCACCACCAAACAATAATCAAAATGAAGGGAAAATAAACAATACATGCAAAACCCCAATCAAAGAAATGCACAAAGTTTAGGTTATTTCAAGTCAACTACTCATGGTTCCCACAACCACAAGTTGTGGGTGCTTAGATACTCATGGCCAAGGTAAAATCAACAACAATGCAAATATAAGACATAGTTGAGAGTTTTACCCAAAACAATGAAGAACGGGAACACCACAAGTTGCAAACCACAAGCTTGGATTAATGGAAGATGAGTACAATGTATGTTTTGCAATCCCCAATAGTGAGTCTTCAAATTGAAAGATAAAAATCTACTCTAAACCCTAAAAATGCTCCTAGAATATTTACAAGTATCTCAGAATGTCCCCCCTCCCGTAGTCTAGGCCTTTAGTTCTTGGTCCAAACTCTTAGCTCTCTGTTTCTTGCTATGAACCCACCTATACGAGTCATAGTGAGACCTACGACTCATAGAGTGGCCTCGTAGGGCTGACCTCCACTTAGTAGATTCCTGATTTTTGCTCTCCTTTTCTTTCTACAAGATCACCTTATGACTCGTAGCTTGGGCTACGACTCGTAGGAAGGCTTATATGTCCTACACTATGGCAAAATCTGCAACTTCTCTCAAAATCAAGCCAACATACCTTTTCTGCAACAACAACACAAAAACACATAAAAACCACAAAAAGGCGCATTGAGAACTCATAAAATTCCTTGTTTTAGGCATCAAATGTGTTGTATTTTGACATCACATCAACACGCTCAACTTAGAACTATTGCTTTTCCTCAAGTAACGATCAATCTAAGTAAACAATGACAAACACATATTACCTATTTTAATGGCATATACATCATTTATTCTAATTCTGGTACCCAAATCTCATTTTCAAATCCATATTGCAAAGCTACTCAGGAAACCAAAACACAAAGATGTACCCAGCAATCCAACTATGACAAGTGAAGGAGTATCAACCATCCAAAATCACTAGTTAGTCATATGCCAATTATGTAGTACAAATGCCCTCACAGAAAAGAAGTCCCTCTTTCTCACTCAAAGTGCATAAAAAATCAGGGATTGTGCAAGCACTCTCACTCTCACAAATGAAATTCGTGCAAAATGACTAACGCTAGAGGCTTGACTCTATACTCAACTTTCGGATTAATGACAAAGTTGATTTGGATCGCTTTAGGACTTAATGGCTTGTAACATAGGCTCATGGGGCTTTGGTATGGTATTTTAGGCAAATACTGACTAAAAGCTATCCTTGAAACATGTTTATCAACACTCTTACCTTCATAACTCAATCATTTTCACTAAATTCGTCCTTATTCTCCTTTTTCAAGCTTTTCCCGGGCAATTTCTTTATCTGTTTGAGTTGTGCCTTATTTTTGAACTCAGTTTTGCTATTCTCTTCATTCTAAGGCATCTTTTCTTATCTTTTTCTCACCCGACACATGATTTCCTCATTTCTTTCTTTCTTTCCCAACTAACCACCTCATTTTCATTACTTTACCAGAACAAGGGTCACCTTCAACTTAGGCTTTTAGCCTGAGGTGAAGTATACAATATCTATTCCCCAACCAGGGCCACTATTTGTAGCCACCCTCAACTTAGGCTTTCAGCCTCATCAAGGTTCACATGTTGAAGGATAGACCAGGACCAATATCAAGGTATTTCATAAAACAAGGTTGATCTAGTTAGGTGTCAAGATAGAATGAGTGCATGAGAGGCTCAAACATTTGGAACAAAAGGGTCACTAACACATTTGGTAATTTATTTAGGTAAAAGTGGGCTCACTAGAAGACCAATGGCCTAAGATCCTCTCCCAATCAACCACATCACCAATCCAATCTTAGAGTGATAAGGCAAGTTTTGAGTCCATACATCATACATGAATGTTTCAAAATAAGCTCACACACACATGGCATCGCATACACAATCAAGTTTAGACTCACAGGTCACGCTTCAAGCATCAACTGGCCTTCTATTTATTAGATCAAACATTGCCAAATAATTATATGTGTGATTGCGCTAATAACCCACAATCTCAAAAATTTTGAGGGTACCAAATTTCTAAGACATCAAAAAGCATTTAAAGACACATATACATGTCAAAAGATCATAACTACTATATATTTACAAATTATCTACAGTACCTAAACATGTTGTTCAATAGAAAGTAAATATCCACAAGGATCAAGAACACGCGCAAGAAAACCTCGGGATCAAAATTTGGGGTGGTTATGGACCCTAAGCTACTCAAACTTCACTAAGATCCATAACTGCCCACACCCATAGAAAACGTTGTGCATTGTCCTCAATGCACCAAATCAAGAAATAATAGAGAATATAGTAGTAAAATAAAACATACATTGGGTTGCCTCCCAAGTAGCACCTGATTTATTGCCATGGCTCGACAATCTCTTGGTTACTTAGACTTCACCAATTTCTCAAACCTTGCTACTCCACAGATTTGCTTTTACTTCCACCTTGAACTTATTAATTGGACCCCTAATTTTTTTTCCAACTTTCTATCATGCTTAAAGGGTGGTGGTATAAGAATGAGGGAAATAAGCACTAGATATTGCATGTTATTTGGAGTAGAGGCTCCCAATCTAAGCTTCTTGAAGACCACAAGGGGCTTCAGATTTATGCTGGCACCTAGATCGCATAGTACCCTTGCGAACTCTACGTCTTTAATTATACAGGATATGGTAGGCATCTTCTCTACTAACTCAATTAAAAGAGTGTTGATGGATAGCTATTTTAATATGGAGAGAGAGTGCTTGACCTTGCTTTCCTCCTCCCACTTCTTAAGTCTTTGAGGGAAAGGAGGAGGAGGCCTTGGGATGGGCTTGTACTCTTTTTTCTCTTCAACTGATTCATTTATGACATCCTTGCCACACTAGCCTCCTTTAACCATATCCTTTTATGTAACTATTTCCTCATGAATATCTTTTACAACAACCAGCATAGGAGGATCAACAATTGTCTTACCACACCTATTAGTAACCTTCGTACATTGCCATTCCTCTAAAAAACTTTACACTGTATCACTAGGCAATGTACCACTCTGATGCTGCTTATGTGGAGTCGATGTCGGACCAAATTGTTGTTGAAGCAGTTTAATAGCCACATAACAAAACTCTAAATTTTATATTAATGCTTCTAATTTCTGATCTCATTCCACATAGAGTCTCATCCCATGTCTTAGTCTTCTTCAACAAGCAATCAAACATCTCCTCAATTCTAGAGTTGCTTATGTCTGTATCATGATGGTGCGATGGCACATAAGGATAATTTCTGAAACCATCTCTTCTACTCCACTCAGTGTCTGGCCCGCTGTTTTTCTTATAATAACTACCCTGGCTATCTCTGTAAGCATATTCTCTTCCATAGGTCCAATTGTGGTTTCCTTGACCTTGGCGCCAATGATCTTGATTGGACCATTGGATTTTGGGCTGACAACCCCACATCTAATCAATTGAAAACCAAGTGTCCTCCTCATAATATAGCTCCTAATACATGGGCATACGTGAAGGCTAATGTTATGATCAGGGACATTATACAGATCTTTTTTTATGTCCTTGAAAGAAACAAAACAAAACAAAAGTAATATACAAGAGAATCTAGAAATTAACACTTGAATTGGCTAATAGTGAAATCAAGTCAAGAACCTAGCAGTATTACCCAGCAACGAGACCATAATTTTTTATGATGTTCAAGCTCAAATAAGAAAGTGATCGTTGTCAGTAGTCAACCTAACCAGAGGTTAAGATCGAATCCACAGGGAATACGAGGCTTGTCTATAGAGATCCAGTACCAATCATTTCAAGTATCAATTACTAAAATCTCTGAACGGGGGGTTTCCTTTGTAATTCAAGAATAAAAATAAAAATTAAACTAACTATGTAGGAAGACACTCAATTTAGAGACAACTTGGAAATTGTGTTCCCCATGATTCGTTGACTTAATTACCCTAAATTACGTAACTTTAATTAGGAATTCACATGCAGGATGGTAACTTAGGTTCTTCCAGCCTTCTTGTGAAGGTGAAGGTAGAATTTCACCATGGGACGTGGTCAGCAACCATGGTGTGCCAACTGACCGTTACCCACTGTCTCAGTCAACCTCCCCTTGGTCAGGTTTGGTTGATTAGACGAGAACACATCAATCAAATCATGGCATTTACTTTTCCTTTCCTATTCGTCACTATCTTGGTCAGATCATGACAGAAGGTGGGGTTTGGTGTTGGCCACCACCAAACAACAATCTAAATGAAGGGACATAAACAATACATGAAAAACCCCAATCACAGAAATGTACAAAGTCTAGGTTATTTCAAGTCAACTACTCATGGTTCTCACGACCTCAAGTTGTGGCTGCTTCGCTAGGCAAAATCAACAACAATACAAATAGAATACATAGTTGAGAGTTTTACCCAAAACAATAAAAAATAGGAACACCACAAGTTGCGAACCACAAGCTTGGATTAATTTAAGATGAGTACAATGTGTGTTTTGCGATCCCCAAAAGTGGGTCTTCCAATTGAAAGATAAAAATCTACTCTAAACCCTAAAAATTCTCCTAGAATATTTACAAGTATCTTAGAATGTCCCCGCTCTTGTAGTCTAGTCCTTCAGTTCTTGGTCTGAACTTTTAGCTCTTCATTTCTTGCTACGTACCCACCTATACGAGTCGTAGTGAGACCTACGACTCATAGAGTGGCCTTGTAGGGCTGATCTCCACTTAGCAGATTTTTGATTTTTGCTCTTTATTTTTTGCTACGAGATCACCTTATGACTCATAGCTTGGGCTACGACTCGTAGGAATGCTCATATGTCCTGCACTTCAGTAAAATATGCAACGTTCTCAAAATAAATCCAACATACCATTTTTGCAAGAATAGAAAACAACATAAAAACATAAAAATTCACATTGAGAACTCACACAATTCCTTGTTTTTAGCATCAAATGTGTTGTATTTTGACAGCACATCAACACCCTCAACTTATAACTATTGGTTGTCCTCAAGCAACGACTTAAGAACACCCTTTTAGGGTTCGTTGTTTCTTGTGGTGCCTCAAGAATTGTTTGGGGTGTGTATTGGTGCAAAATGGCATGGTTATAGCATATGCCTCTAGGCAACATAAGGTGCATGATCAAAATTATCCCAAACATGATCTTGAATTGGCGGTCATGGCGTTTGCATTGAAAATTTGGTGTCATTATTTTTATGGGGTTCATATTGATGTGTTTACTAACCACAAGAGTCTCCAATATGTGTTCATATAAAAAGATCTTAACTTGAGGCAAAGGAGGTAGTGAGAACTCCTTAAGGATTATAACATGAGTGTGCACTATCATCCTGGCAAAGCCAATGTTGTGGCCGATGCTCTAAGTAGAGTGTCCATGGGAAGCCTAACTCATATTTATACCCGTAGAAAGAGGTGGATAGAGAATCTCCTCGGTTAGCTAGGTTGAATGAAGTTGAAAACGGCAACGTAGTGATTGATAATGGTTCCAAATCTTCTTTGAATTAGGAAGTCAAGTCAAAGCAAGCCCTTGACCGTGCCTTGCTAGAGTTGAAGTGGTGAAGTTTGGTAAGGTGAAGATTTTCTCCCAAGGGGGAGATGGTACCCTTAGGTACCAAGGTAGGTTGTGTGTGTACAATGTTGATGACTTGAGGGGGTTGATTTTGAAGGAGACCCATAATTCATCCTATTCTATTCACCCTAGTTCCATAATGATGTACAGAGATTTGAGGGAGATTTTTGGATGGGATGGTTTTAATTGAACTGGACTTGGTAATGGGCGCCATGGAGAAAATGAGCTTGTAAAGGGAGAGGTTGAGAAAGGCTCAAGTAGGCAGAATTCATATTCTGATGTGAGAAGGAGAGATCTTGAGTTTGATGTTGGTGATTGGGTTTACTTGAAAGTCTCAACCATATAGGGTGTGGTCCGGTTTGGCAAGAAAGAAAAATTGAGCCCATGGTTTGTAGGGCCTTATAGAATTTTGAAAAGTGTTGGTGAGGTTGCATATGAGTTAGAGTTGCCTATAGAGATGGATATGGTTCATCCGTTCTTCTCTGTGTACATGTTGAGGATGTGTGTAGGTGACCCAAGTGCTATAGTACCTTTAGAGGTTGTGGAAGATAATTGACCTATGAGGAGGTCTCGATGGAGATATTGGATAGACAAGTGAAGAAGTGAAGAAATAAAGATATAGCATCTGTCAAGGTCCTTTGGAGGAGTCAACAAGTTCAAAGTACCACATGGGAAGCCGAGGCGAAGATGAAAAAGCAATATCCATACCTCTTCCACTCCACTCAAGCTGAAGGTAATAACTTTGATCCCATCTATGATTTTATGTCATAAGTTCAACCCTCATGTCATTTTTCATGCATTCATGTTCACGGTAACAAGTGTGTGGTGATTTTTGACATTCATGTTGAGACTTTTTGAAAATGATGTTTAAGTGTATTTGTTGCATTCATGTGTCATAATTACTTCTCATACTCATGTTTCTTCGACAATCAGCGACAAATGTTCCAAAGGGAGAGATATTGAAACACTCCTCATGTGCTTCGGAATATCCCATAATCATAATCTTCATATATCTCAAAATGTGTCCGTGATTCTGAAAATCCATCTTCATATTCTTGATCAGGGGGAAAAATTGAGTGGGAAATGGGTATAACCTGAAGTTTAGAAGACCTATAGTGAAAACTAATTATTGCTAATTTTATGATTTCAAGTGTTTGTCCGCACACAGGGCGTGACACACCTAGGGCGCACCACTGTGTATTTTGCACTCAGTGTCTGGTCCTATTTGCGCTTGTGGCGTGGACCAGTGCAATATTTTCCTTGGTTTTATTATTTTTCCCAAGGGCATTAGGGTCATAGTCCCATGCCCTCTTAAACGTGAAATCTCCCATAGTTAGCAATTTTTCAACTCTATAACTCACAAAACCCTCTCTAGAACCTCTCCAAGACTCTATCAATTCTCTTATTCAAATCTAAGGATTTCAAGCTCAATTTTTCAACTCAGGAACTTATTTTAAGTTCTAAGTCTACTTCAAGTTCACTTCAAGGAATTCAAGCTTTAAGGTATGTGGGTCTTCATCCATAGGTCCTTTCACTCATAGAGCCCAACCTCCCTTTTTATGAAAATTGCATGGTTTCAAGTTGTAGTACCTATGGGTATATCTTATTAGGAAATATGAACATAAATCATGTTGGGGCTTTAACAAGCATTGATTTATTGTGCATGAATGTCTATTTCAAGCTTATTCCATGAATTGGTTTTGTCTATTGATATATGCATGTTTTGAGCTATGAAACTATGAACTATTATGATTCTTCTGATGGATTTAAAGGTACCCTACATGAGGGTTTAACTACTATATTGGTGGGTTGAATTGCATTGAGTTTACTCATCTTATTTCACTCTTAAATTGCATGCTTTTGGACAAGTATCATGAACCCACCATATGTTTGGTAAAATGACATGACAAGAATTCTAAAGTTATTGATGATCTATTACATGATGTACAAGTCAAGTGACTTCATGATGATTAAGGGCTTTCAAGCATGTATTGAATTCATGAAAAGTATCTATGATTTTACAAGTATCAAGTTACGCCCTATTTAAAAATTCTTACCTCTTGTGAGCCATTCATGTTAAAGCAAGAGTTCATGCATGATTATGATCTATTCTCATGTTCAAGTTAGGCTCATTACTAGAGGTCAAGCATGTTATGAGCTACTCAAGTCATGTTCTCACAATTTATTCATGTTCTTACAATCTATTCATGTTCTGATCAAAGTATGGTTATTTCAAGTATTCTGTGGGATTAGATTTAGCACTAATTGCGGCTTAAGATGGGGGCTCGACTCAAGGGATCTTATAAAGTCTTTAGTCTCTAAAAGATGTTCCACCATAGGATTATATATTACCCTTGCTATACTAGTGGATCCACCTAGTGCACTTTATCATGAAATCCTTTCCAAAATGGGTCATGTTCCCCTAATGAGGGTTGCTTCATATGAAATGGGTCATGTTCCCGCAAGGTGAAGTATTGTTTACCTTGGCAAGTAGACTACCTCTTTACTGATGAGGGGTATTCATCAGTATTCCAAGTTATATCTTGCTTGGTCTTACTCATGTCTATTAAAGTCTCTTCCCACATATGTATTATATATTATGCAAGTTAAATCTTTTACATGCATATGTTATTACAAGCACTGATCATTATATGTGATATTGAGATTATATAACCATTGATAATGATTATGTATTTTGAATATATTGGCTTTATGTATTATGTTGAGACTCCTTCTTATGTTGAATACTTATTACTATGAGGGTGAGCCCAGGGAGTGTCTTGGCCCTCGCTCCATCCTAAAGTAGAGGTGTTGTTGGATACTACATTTGTATATGCTTTGAGCTTGACTCTTCTCATGTTTATCTGATTATCAAAGATGTCCCTTAGTCCCGATTTAACCTTTTTAATAATTGACTCATATTATTGTTTAATTTTGCTTCCGCAACCAAAGATGTGTGCATGTTACAATCAAGAGGCTTGTTTGGGCTGTCTTTGGACTTCTAACTCGTTGTGTCACGTCTATGCCCTAGACTTGGGTTGTGACATTATGAATTATGAATATAAATTATGTTGGAATTTTATTTAGTATTGATTGACTATGCATGAATATCTATTTCAAGCTTATTCCATGAATTGGTTTTATCTACTGAGACTATGCATGATTTGAGCTATGAACCTAAGAACTATTATGAGATTTTGTGACGGATTTCAAGGTACCCTACATGATTGTTTTACAACATTATTGGTGGGTTGATTTGCATTGAGTTTACTCATCTTGTTTTACTCATGAATTGCATGATTTTGGTCAAGTATCTTGAACCCACCATGTGTTTGATAAAATTACATTACATGAATTCTCAACTGTTGATGAACTATTACATGATTTACAAGTCAAGTGGTTTCATGATGATTAAGGGTTTTCAAGCATATATTGAATTCATGAAAAGTATCTATGATTTTACAAGTATCAAGTTATGCCCTATTTCAAGATTTTCATCTCTTGTGAGCCATTCATGTTAAAGCAGGGGTTCATGCATGATTATGATCTACTCTCATGTTCAAGTTAGGCTCACTAGTAGAGGTCAAGCATGTTTATGAGCTACTCATGTCAAGTTATCCTATCTCTTACAACTTACTCATGATATTATTAAAGTATGATTATTTCAAGTATTCTATGGGATTTGACTTAGTACCAATTGAGGCCTAAGATGGGTGATCGATACAAGGGGTCCTTATAGAAAGTCTTTAGTCTCTAAACTATGTGCCACCATAGGATTATGAATATTACTCTTGCAATATTAGTGGATCCATTTAGTTCATGTTATCATGTTTGGTTTACCTTGGCAAGTAGACCACACTTCGCCGGGGGGTGTCAGACCTCGGAGTCCAAGTTGTAGCTACTTGGTCTATGTTGGTTGAGGTCTCCTCCCACAAATGTATGACATATTATGCAAGTTAAATGATTTACAAGCATGTTTTATTACAAGCACTGATCATGCATTTCATATTGAGATTATATATTCATTGATTATAATTATGCATTTTGAATATATTGGTTTATGTCTTTGAGGCATTGCACCCTGCATATTTAGTACATTCAAAAGTACTGATGCATACTCTATGCCTATATGATATTACTATGTAAGGACCAGAGCTCCTTTTAGTCATCCTCCTCCATGTGGCTAGTTCGGTACTTTGGAGATAACATTTGGTGATATCTAAGTTACTCTTGCTATTTGAGACTTCTTTGTGCTGAACACTTGTTATCATAAGGGTAATCCCGAAAAGTGTCTTATCCCCCGCTCCATTCAAAGTTGGAGGTGTTGTTGGATACTATGTTCTATATATGCTATGAGCTCAACTCTTTTATGCTTTTATGATTATCAAAGACTTCCCTTAGTCCCTCTTTCCTTTTTAATTATATCACTTGTTGATGCTTATTTTGCTTCTGCGACCAAGGATGTGCAAATAATATGTTAAGAGGCCATTTGGGGTCCTTTCGAGTTCCCCATTCACCGTGTCACATCTAGGCCCTAGGCTTGGGTCATGTCATATAGAATGATAAGTTAAATTTACCAAATCGTTCGATCGAGGCAAGAGATAAATTTCACTACATGATTTTATCTATCCCTGCAGTATGAATTTACTAACCCTTACCTATTGTTCCAGTACAACCACCCTTTGATCTAGTTTGGTTGATTAGATGAGAAAACATCAATAAATCCTGTTAATTAATATCATCTTGTATTCATTAGTACCTTGATCTAGTCAGTAACACTAGGCAAGTCCTAACATTGTCCACTGTTAAAAAGCAATAAAAACAAAGTGAATTAATTAATACATGCATGCCCACTTTCCAAGAATTATGAATTATCTGGTTTTACCTTGTTAGTTCTTCATGGTTCCCATGACCCTAGTTGTGGATTTGGCTACTCATAGTCATTGTAGATGCCAGAATCATGATATAGAATAACATAATTGAACACTTACAAGGATGAAATTAAGAATAAGAAATCCAACCAATTCAATGGAAATCACAAAGTATCAACTAAGATCACAAAATATTGTTTCAAGTGTTTTTGTTAACGTATCTGGTCATTCCCTACTTGTTGCCTACTGAAAATAACCCAAAAACCCTATTTATAGTCTTTAAAATAAAAATCCAAAATTAAATAAGAGAACTGCATTCGGCAGGCAATACGATCATGTCTATAGGTCGTACTAAGTTTTACGGCCCGTAATCGGGGTTTCGTGGACTTTATCTTCAATTCTGGGTTCAGCTTCTACGGGACCTTTCTATGGGCTGTATTTAGACTTATGACCCATATAGGGTTTCATTTCATGACTTTTCAGCAACTTTCTAATTTCTGATCCTCAGGGTACGGAACTTCATCTACGACTCATATTTCATTTTATTGCTCACCTGATAGTTCATAAATACAACTTCAAAAAAATCACCCCTTCACTGGATTTTGCTACAAAACCAACTCTACGGCTCGTGGAAACTTCCACGGCCCATAAAATATGTCATATAATTACATCAATTTCAGCATCTACACACTTAGCCCAAAATGATGTCAAATCCTGTAATCCTGAACAAACATTAAAATATATCAAACCCACTAGCATCGCTTTGAGAACACACAAAATCCATTGTTTAAAGAATCAAACACACAAAATCCATTGTTTAAAGAATCAAAGTGTTGTATTTTGACAACACATCATCACTGATAGTCATTACACATCCGGAGAGTGTCGTCTTTATTTGTCACAAACAAGATAGGAGCTCCCCAAGGAGAAAGACTTGGTCGGATGAACCCCAGATCTAGCAAACTCCGAAGCTGAGAATGGAGCTCCTTATGCTCTGCAAGAGCCATCTGGTACGGAGGAATAGATATGGGCTTAGTGCTAGACTCAACCTCTATAGCTAAATCAACTTCCCACACAGGCGGCAACCCAAGAAAATTTGTCAAAAACACATCCAAAAACTCACATACAACAATATAGACTCCACAGAAGGAGTCTCATCTATCAAATCACAACCAGTACATACTCCATAGAAGGGAGTCTCAGCTATCAAATCATGCACATGGGCCAAATAAGTAGAGCATCCTACCAATATCAATCTCTAGACCTGAAAATATGATATAATACTCATCGAAACCCAAAATCATGAACCTCTTCCAAACTACTAGAGTTATCCTCGATATTGTCAAGGTGACAATCTTGGCATAAAAAAATCCAATGCAACATGATATGGGGCCAACCAATCCACACCTAAAATAAGGTCAAAAATCAAGCATATCAACAAGTATCAAAACCTTAAAGAGTGATCATACAACTTCTATAAACCCAATCTACCACAAGTAAATCCCTAACTGGGGTCGATACCTGAACCAAAGTTGAAAGTGGATCGTGAGTCACACCCAAGTGGGCAATACAATACATAAAAACATAAGAAAATGTGGAACTCGAGTCAAAAAGGTTGAAGCTGACTGCTAGCATTCAGTAATCATACCTATGATGGCCTCATCAGAAGCCTCGACCTTGGCCTATGCTGGTGTGGCATAGAATTGGCTCTACGACCTCTCCCTCGAACATCACTACATCCCCCGAGTCTACCTCCCTTGGAGGGTTCTCTGGTACCTTGCTGATATCCTTGTTGGTCCTTGTAATGATCATCCTGGCAACCACGATCCCAACCTGTGCCCCTGCCATCTAGTGTAAGTGCTGACCTGGCTAACTGTGAAGAGAAACTACCCTCTGCTTTGGACAATCACTAAGCAAATGATCTAGTGCCCTTCACCTAAAACAACTCGATATAGCCTTGTCTCTACGGTCATGGTCATACTAAATCGATCCAGCTACCCTGGCCCCTTGACTACCTGCTAAGGACATCCCAACTGACCCTAAAGAAGCTAAGTCATGCTCCCTTTATCTGCACCCGACGGGGTAAAAGGAATCAATCCTACTCGAAGTACTCGGGCCCTAATAGCCATGCTCAGAAGTCTGTAGTGATGCATGGTATGGTCGACTGGTCTGCCGCTCCTTACATCTCCTTAGAGTTCTGTCCCCTCGGCACTACGAATCCTATCTAGGAGCCACTAAACTCTTCTCATCATCTAGCGCGCTTGTCTCTAGCCCCTTAGGCCTTGCGACTAGTCTGCTTCAGTGGGCGAACATGATCAACTATATCCAAAAATGAACGTTCTGAAGTCACCAGTCCATGTATTTCCAACCATAGTTGGGGCCTCCACCCTCAAACAAAATAGTGAATCCACTTACCCTCTGAAAGAAAAATAGCTAAAACACATCGAAGAGCTCTTGAAATATGATCTCATACTGTGACACAAATATATGCCCCTGCTTAAGTCGCATAAACTAATCTCGACGATGAACTTTGAAAGTACTAGGCACAAATATGGTCATAAAGCCTCTATGAACTCTACCCAAGTCAACGGTGTAACATCTACTAGCCTAATATCCTGAGAAGTCTGCCACCACTATCTAGCGGTACCATCAAGCTGATAAGCAGTGAACTCAACAACTTGGGACTACATCAATTGCAGGGCCTATAGTCACTCCATACATGAAGTCAAGGACTCTTGCGTATCCTACCCTGCAGCTCTCAAAAACTTCAGTGAAGCCAACCGCAAGAAGTATCCAAGTAGTTGTTGGTCCTGCCACTATACTATTCCTCCGGCTGTGTCGGGACCTTAAAAACAATAGGATACACTAGCCCCGAAACTGGAGAAGCTAGAGCTGGTGTCACACCTTGCTATAGGGCTCCATGTGTGGCCAAGAACTTTCCAAGGACTACTTGCACTCTTGGCATAGTTGGAAAAGCGGCTAAGGGAGCTTGAGCTTCTAGTTGTGATGTATCTCTGGCCTCTAGCCTCTACTACTCTGGCTCGAGTGGCTGCTCCCTATCCAGGACTAACAATGCAGCCCTACCTCGACCCCGCCCAGACCTCTACCTGTTTCTCTATGTGCCATAATCGCAAAAAGGGATAAGGTCATATTCTCAAAAATCGAAAGACGTTTGACAAGATGCACAACAAGAATTAACAATAGAAAAAGGTTGCTAAATATCCTATAGCCTCCTGGAGATAAGCCACAAAAGTCTCCACACCAATCCATAGGACTCTACTAGACGGTGACTCCAGCTGAGACCAATGAACCTTAGGCTCTGATGCACACTTGTTACGACCTAGTTTTGGTCATGATAGCGCCTACTAGGTCCCACCTACACGCAAGAGAAAACCCAACCAAAGGGTACCTAACCTAGCATCTAGTCAAGTCCACATCAACATAGTAATAACATATTACAAAATCTAGCAAGAACTTGGAAGTCAATTGTATAGAATCACAATAAAGGATATGATACATATAGCCAAAAACATAGTATAATATACGTATACATACATATATAACTCAAGAGTGCTCCTTACAAAATACATAGTTCCATTGTATATGGACAGTGTATGAAAACAAAAGACAGCCATCAAAAGGAATGAGACTGTGATGAAACCAAAGTTATCGGTGCTTACCAAAGGAAGTCTCCTGCGCTCCCAGATCCCTAGTAATTAGCTCCCTCGACTAGTACCTGGATCTCCACCATAAGAAGATGTAGAAGTAGAAGTGAGTACCAGAATAAGGAACCCGGTAGGCATCATCAGCCTACTGAGTGAAATAAATGCATAAGGAAGCTCAAATGTATCTAAAAGTAGTAGACCCATCGAACCACCCCATAACATCAACTAAACAATCATGGCAAAATGAAAACACACCATCTAATGAAATTGACTGAACCTATATTGAAACAACCACTGAACAAGAAGCATAGTACTATACAGGGTGAAAGGCCCTACTATCTATGCCTGCGCGCCACTCAAACCCCCAATATAAGCTTGGGAGATACACCCGAACATAATACATCTGACAAATAATCACTGAAATCACACAGCACCATCATAGAGCCTAGCTCTCCAAATCATAAGGTCAAGGGTCAGTTGTACGTGGGTGTAAGGCCCTAGTACTAAGCTAGAACGCCCCTATAAGCCTAGAGGGTACACTAACCCACAACTAGGGTGTGAAAGGGTGAGTGGATCCATGACGAAAAAATCAGGACCTCAATGCCTAACATCACAAAAATAATTGGGTCCTTGACCCATCCAAAACTAGTACCACACAAGGACTCGAACCCCTAATGTCACCTGAGGACTCGAACCCCTGAGTCTTTCGACCTGGCCTCCAGTTGGCCAGTCAACCTGGGCTAAGTAGTCTGGCATGTAACGGTGGGATGTACTCCCTACAGGAGAAATCATCCCCCTAGAATAATCAATAGTGTCTCAACATTGGAGCATCAATCACAGGGCCTCACCTAGCAGAATATCAATCACGGGGCCCAGCCCTACAGAATATCCATGGGTTCTTGACGTAAAATAATGAAAAATGCTTAGACCCCTTTAGAATTGGCATCTCGATCTTGAACACTCGGACATGACCACGAGGCACGCTACTTGGGGTCTCAAGCACTCAGACTTGGCCACTGGAGACTTGAACTACATGGTGTGTTATCTAGGTCTCAAAGCGTAGCATCAGAAATCTCTCTCTCTCTAGCCTAACCAAATTTGGCTCCCCCAATCATATCATTACTCAAAATTCACAATAATAACTCATTCCCAGGGTATATAAAGAACTTAGAGTACCAGCTAACAACAATGTAACAGAGGTATGCCATAGACATCGATGTAAACTTATCTTACCAGGCTCTAAAATCATTGTAGTCCGGCCCCAATAGATAGTAAGAGTAAAGCTCAACAATGACAGGGATCTCGTAAGTATATGCAATAGTTAGGCCCAAAAAAATCATATTCTACATGGCAAGTATTCAACAAGTAGCCTCATAATCATTATATGTCACAATATCAGGCAACATACTCCCATAGACAAAGGTAAGATCAGAATATACACCTGTTCCACAACATCATACACGACCCTTATTAGGCCTTCTTGCAGGTCATTATTATTATAAAGCATCTGATTTATAGTATTTACAACTAACAATGCAGAGTATTATCTTACAGTAGGATATACTACATATATTGGGCACAACTAGCATCTCATATACATTTTAGGATCAACATACAAATAACTCCACTCAATCTAGGGTTTAGGGAAAGCCTAGCCTATTTGGAAAATGTCGCACCGACTCTGAATTAGACCAGCCTACGTTTCCCTTCCTAATAGTCTCCCAAAGATGCTCAGCTGTTAAAATAATTCATAGTGTCAACACGATCAGTTTGGCCGTATTATCTCAGGAAACGGGTAAAATAAGCAAAAATGGCCAAAATTTTAAAAAAATGGGCTCCACGCCTGGAATCCTGAACAAAATATCAGAAGAGATCTCCACAATATCCCAAGCCTACAACCAAAATTTCAGCTAAAACGGGCCCTAGAAGACCAAGAAAAAGTCCAAAATTGAACTTGAAAACTTTACCAGAGAACATTCTTTTCAAAACTTTCTCAGTCTAAATTCTCAAAAATTGGACAACTGCAGGCAACACCCAGCTAACCACCATGTTCCCCTTAGAATTTATAATAGTTTAAGCTAAAAGTTAAGTCTATTCCATCAAGAATTAGTGATAAAATTAATACACAAAGTTTTCCACAATTCCAAGAACAACAGCTAAAATAGAGAAATTACCTCAAAATGTGCATCAAATCCTAAAACACCAACTTTACCATGACATTCCTTATGAAATTATAAGTCATGTGGACCTTTGAATCACCAAAATCAGACTTGAAATGAGCTTTTTACGAGCTGATACACCTTTCGAATATGGTTATCCGCAATGTGCTGAAGCACATTTATAAACCTTCAAGTCCTTTTTTGTGAATGTGGAGGCATGGGTCACTAACCCCTATTCGTGAACACAAGAGACTCTTCATGAACACGACATTAGCCTCCGCGAACGTGGAGTGCAAGTGTTGTTGGTGCTGCACCAGCTCAACTCCAAACTTCTCTAAGCTATTCCCGAGGCTCCCGATGTCTGGTTTTCATAAACAAATTATGTAACCACACTGATTTCAATGTTTCGGATCTAATGATGCAGTTGGATCCCCCAATGGATCTTTCTACTAAAGAAAGAGCAACTCACTTCTTTCCAGCTAATTTAGCTAAAAGAATTGAGAAGATCAAAATGCAAAAGAATGACCCTGTCAACTGACGGAGGGTCGTTGTAGACTGTTTTCAACATTTTGGAGCTAACCACACCATCAATTTTCCATTTCAAGTGCATTAAGCTAGGATTTTATAGAACACCTTGTTTAGCTTCTGATTGATTTAATTCTGCAACTTTTAGCTCTAAATCACACCAAAACTGAAAAGTCCCAAAAATGTGCTTTGAAAATGCCCATAACTGTAATTTCCATATATTTCAAAATCCATGCGTGATATCAAAAATTCAACTTCATATTCTTGATCAGGGGGATAAATTGAGCAGGAAATGGATATAACCCAGACTTTAGAAAACTCACAGCTAAAAATGATTTTTGCCAATTTTTCAAAACAAATAGTGTTAGGACTTCCTTAATTTTCTTTTTTGGCCTAAAGGCATTCGATTCATGGTCTCATGCCCACTTATGCCTGAAAACACTTATACTTAGCCATTTTTCAACTCTATATCACTCAAAAACCATCTCTAAAACCTCTCAACCATTTTATCAAAATTCACATCCAAATTCAAATGTCTCAGGCTTAATTCCAGATCTCAAGAACTCGATTCAAGCTTCAAGTCTCCTTCAAGTCTACATCAAGAAAACCAAAATTTAAGGCATGTGAGTTTCATCTATTGGGTCCTTTTATCCATGGAGTCTGATCTCCCTTTCTATGAAAATTACATGTTTTCAAGTTGTATCATCTATGGGTATCTTTTATTATTGATTTTAATTATAAATTATGCTGGGATTTTATGAAATGTTGATTGAATATGCATGTTTATCTATTTCAAGCTTATACTATGAATTTATTTTATCTATTGAGACTATATATGTCTTAGCTATGAAAATATGATCTATTGTGAGATTTGATGATGGATTTCAAGGTATCTTACATAAGGGTTTTACTATATGTTGGTGTGTTAATTTACATTGAATTTTCAAATTTTATTTCACTCTTCAATTGCATGATTTTGAACTAGCATTACACACCCACCAAGTGTTTGATAAAATGTCATGACAAGGATTTTCAAGCTATTGATGATCTATTACATAATTTACAAGTCAAGTGACTTTATGATGTTTAAGGTCTTGAATGTATGCATTGAATTCATGAAAAGTATCTATAGTGTTGCAAGTTGACCACACCTTGTTGGGGGGTGACATACCCAATAATCTTTTAGAGAGGGTAACATGCCTCAACCACCTTGTTGGGGGGTTACATGCCCATACTACTATGTTAAGGGGTGGATACCTCGACCACCTTATTGGGGGTGACATGCCCATACCACCATGTTGAGGGGTGGATACCTCAACCACCTTGTTAGGGGATAACACGCCCATACCACCATGTTGAGGGGTGGATACCTATCACTCCTTAAAATCCCGTTAGGGCGGACTGTCACCCATCGCTGATAAGGCTCGGGAGAACCAACCTGTGTCTATGCGTTTTCTATACCTACTATAAGGGGTTTCTATGTTTGATATGCCTTTAATAAGATAAAGAGTGATAACAAGCAAAAAAGAAATGCATGTGACTAGGCCATTGGGGCCCCAGTGTCTATAGTACGAGACATAACTTCACTTTGCTTTACATAGTCTACAAAGCCTCTAAATAAAGAAAAACATCTGATAAGGGTCGGGACAGGCCCCGCCTCAACAAACTATACAATAAAAACATGTAAGCTCTAGACATGTACAAAGCCCCGAAGCAAACTGGAGCTTGGTGACAGCAGCTGATATCCTGTACTCCTATATTCTGCCTCAGCAGCTGAATATAGTTGTGTCGGAGTTGGCAAATGCCTTTATGTACCAATGAGAGATCTATGTTTCATGCCAAGTGATACGACATCAAGTAACCATACATACCTTATCGTCGGACCTTGTTACTATCTCAAGATAACCTTTCCTTCCTCCAAATACTTATCTACAATATAGTAAGGGATAAAACTAGCATTAGCAGCCAATAGACACATCTTGGCAGCTCAATTACATAACAAAACAACACACGGGCAGCAAGCGGGTGTTTATAAACCCAAGCATATTCCTTTAACCTTTCCGCCCCTAATCATAATTTCCAACACATATTCACACATATACATCATGATCAGCCTGTCTAAATTCCATTAAAGCCTTACAACAACCCATAAAGCACAACATATCACAATTCCACATAATCTAAAAACGGACAGCATAGTTACCTTCCTTCGCTACATTTCGGCGTTGACAACTCCAAACCTATTCCAACTCTAACCTAACTGTTCCAGCAACATTTACACATATAAGCAGATCTGAATCAGTCTTATAACATCACTCAAGAAGTCATGAAGGACGTGAGGCAATATCCTTCTATCCAATAGTCCACAAGTTCTAATCAACATGACGCTTAAGATACACAATAAAATGCGCTTGTTAAATGAAACCAAAATCAGGGAAGCAATCTTAGGGTGATGTTTATAACTTAAACCATGTTAAGAACACCAAGTTATCTTCATAATACAACTTATAAACCATAGAGAAATCATCAAAACAAAAGGAAAAGGTGCAACAACTTTCTGCGCAGAATCTGTCCAACGATTTCAGCAAGCGTAACTAACATCTATTTCTTGTTTTTTATGATGAAATTATACTAAATACACAGATATAATTACTTACCTTTATATTAAAGGTTTAGAGGCTCCTTCAGAACCCTAGAAAAGTCGTTTGGCTGCTTCACAAAGTTGAGAAAAGCTGAGAGGAAATTTAGAGAACAAACATTTTTTTTTGTGGACTCAAGTGAACCTTACTTGTGGAGCTGCTTTGGAGCTCTTTATAAAGAGGTATTTGGCTGAACTTTACTTGACTTCTTGACCATATTATACCATATATTATTAAGTATCTTACCCACCAGCGTGGCCCTCAAACTTGGGCCTTTTTGGAGCACCAACTTGATGGACTTGGGCTGCCTTTTTGCAGCTTTCTTCTTCACTTCGGTTGGACCAATTTGTTAAGTGTTTTGTGATGTCCTTGGGCCCTTTTTATTATACTTCTTGGGCTGACAATGTATCCCATTTAAGATGTTAAGACATGGGCCAAAGTTACCCCCTTTGACTCGGACTTTATTCATAATCCAACGTGGACAAATTCGACGTCGCACCTCATTTTTGTTTAACTAACAAATTTAAGCTAAGCAAGTAGGTGACTCACCTGCTAGCTTCTAAGTCCTACAAGCACCTCAATTCTCTGACTTCAGTTTAAGGTCGTAATCTCCTCAATTCGACACAAAACATGTATACACTCGAGCCTCTTAAGTGTTAGACGCCCATATAGCCCATTAACGCGAGATTCAAGCACTTTTAAAATTTAGTGTCAATTTGACCAAACCATGTCATGTTTTATTTGCATTGTGCCAATATTGTAAGGTGTGGGGGTGTTACATCCTCCCCCCTTAGAAACATTCGTCCTCGAATGTTTGCATAATTATATAGCTTAATCAAGTTTAAACCTTTATTTACACATACTTTTGACAACACATTAAGTATTCAATCACACGTACCTATTAGTGTCCCAATTCTATATGTTGAACTTCTTCTTTAGATTCAAATAAGTGAGGATATTTCAATTCATCACGTCCTCACCCTCCCACGTTACTTCTTCTGCTTGCTAGTTCCTCCAAAGTACTTTAACTGAAGCTATTTCTTTATTCCTTAGCTTCTTAACTTGATGATCTAGAATAGCAACAGGTACCTCTTCATAGGTGAGATCTTCTGCAACCTGTACATCCTCAATAGGAGTGATACAGGATGGATCACCTATGCACTTTCGAAGCATTGAGATATAAAAAACTAGATGGACCATTGAAAGCTCTTAGGGTAGCTCTACTTCATATGCAACCTTCCCAAACTTCTTAATAATCTGATATGGCCCTATGTAACGTGGGCTTAGCTTTCCTTTCTTACCAAATCTCATAACCCCTTTCATTGGAGACACCTTTAAATATACCCAATCACCTACTGAAAATTCCAGTCCTCTTCTCCTGGCATCCGCATATGATTTGTGATGACTTTGGGATGTATTTAGTTGCTATTGTATTACCTTAACTTTTTTCATGGCTTGTTGTACTAGATCTAGCCCAAGTAAGGTTGTTTCACCCACTTCGAATCATCCAATTGGCGATCTACATTTCCTTCCATACAAGGCTTCATAAGATGCCATCTTGAAACTCGCGTGGTAGCTATTATTATAGACAAACTCAATAAGTGGCAAATGGTCCATCCAACTACCTTTAAAATCTAATGCACAAGCTCGCAACATATCTTCAAGTGTCTGAATGGTGCGTTCTGCTTGACCATCTGTTTTAGAGTGGAAAGCTGTACTCAAATTCACTTGTGTCCCTAAACTCCTTTGGAAGGACTTCCAACACTTTGCAGTGAATTGAGCCCCTCGATCCTATATAATGGAGATTGGGACTCCATGTAGCCTGACTATCTCCTTGAGGTATAGCTTGGCATATTCTTCAGTTGTATAATCACTCCTGACTAGCAAGAAGTGTGCTGACTTTGTTAGTCTGTCAACTATTACCCATATGGAATCAAACTTCTGAGATGAGCGAGGCAAATCTGTAACAAAATCCATCTTAATCATATCCCTCTTCCATGTTGGGAGTTCTATACATTGTATATACCCTCCTGGCTTTTGGTGTTCTAATTTCACTTGTTAGCAGTTTGGACATTGAGCCACAAATTCTGCAAGGTCCTTCTTCATGCCTCCCCACCAAAATATTCCCTTCAGGCCATGGTACATCTTAGTTGATCCTATATGGATGGAATATTGGGAATAATAGGCTTCTTCCATTATCCTCTTTCTTATGCCATTAGTATCAGGTACACATAATCTATTCTGGCAATGTAGTACTCCATTTTGTGTAATATCAAAGCCCTTTACATTACCCTGACTCACCTTTTCCTTAAGTTGTCGTAGAATAGGATCCTCAAACTGTTTTTCTTTCACCTCTATTACCAATGAAGACTCTGTAGCATTATGCACAATAACCCCTTCCTTTGGAGTTTTAAGAAGTCGAACCCCTAAATTAGCCAGCTAACGTAGATCCTTAGGCAATTCTTGTCTTACCATAGCTTGATCACCAGTATTCATGACTGCCTTACGACTCAGGGCATCGACTACCACATTTGCTTTTCCCGGATGGTATAATATATCAACGTCGTAATCCTTTATTAGCTGTAGCTATCTTCGCTGTCTTAAGTTTAGGTCTTTCTGCTTAAAGATATACCGCAAGCTCTTATGGTCAGTATATATATCAACGTGGACCCCATACAAATAGTGGCGCCATATTTTCAGAGCAAACACAACCGCTGCCAACTCAAGATCATATGTTAGATAATTTTTCTCATGTCGTCGTAGCTGTCTGGATGTATAAGATATTACCTTACCATGCTATGTCAATACACACCCTAAGCCAATTACTGAAGCATCACAATATACTGCATACCCCTCAGTGCCTTCTGGAAGTACTAGCACAGGTACAGAAGTTAGCTTATTTTTCAGCTCCTGGAAGCTCCTTTCACATGCATCATTCCATTGGAACTTAGTTGCCTTATGGGCTAGTTTTGTTAGAGGTGCAAAAATAGAAGAAAAACCTTCAACAAATCTCCTGTAATAGCCTGCCCAGCCTAGGAAGCTCCGGACTTTCGTGGGTGTTGTTGGTCTTGGCCAATCTTTCACAACTTCTATTTTTTGTGAGTCAACCCTCATTCCCTCATCAGACACAATATGACCCAAGAATGCTACTAATTTTAGCCAAAATTCACATTTAGAAAACTTGACATACAATTGTCGGTCATGAAAAACCTGTAACACCTGTCGCAAGTGATCTGCGTGGTCCTCTTCTGATCTTGAATATACCAAAATGTCATCTATAAACACTATCACAAACATATCCAAGAATGGTTTGAATACCCTGTTCATCAGACCCATAAAAACTACTGGTGCATTAGTTAGCCCGAATGACATAACAAGAAATTCAAATTGACTATAGCGCATTCTGAAAGTTTTCTTGGGTATATCCTGCTCCTTTACCCTTACTTGGTGATAACCTGATCTCAAATCAATCTTTGCAAAGCATTTGTCACCCTGTAACTGGTCAAATAAATCGTCAATCCTAGGACTCGATCTTGGTACAAGTCCATAACGATTGGGGAGGGGGTATTTATTCTTAATTGTCACCTTATTCAATTGTCAATAGTTGATACACATTCTCAAGGTACCATCCTTTTCGCGTACAAACAACACTGGTGCACCCCAAGGGGACACACTAGGTCTTATAAAACCCTTCTCCAGTAAGTCTTTTAACT
>JAOTQR010091189.1:0-32734 GCA_025774065.1 Solanum ossicruentum
AATATCTCATGCTTTGAACCTTCAATTCCTGTTGAAACCATAACCAGACACTTTGTCAAACACTTAGTGCGTGTGTAATGGGGATAAAAGAGCATGCAATTTAGAGATGGAATCATGAAGGAAAATTAATGATAAAACCTTTAATCAATACCTTGAAACACCCCCAAGACATTCACATCAAAAACCCTCATCAATTCCTACATTAGATCCAAGATTTGAAGCTCAAAACATGCTAAAACAACCACACTTTTATGAACTAAAAATCACTATGCAGTAAATTTCTCAATATAAAAGACTCATATGTAAAATCAGCTTTAAATCATGCAATATTGATTAAAAGAGGGTTTAGGTACCTAGGGTGGAAGGACCCAATGGATCAACACCACATACCTTAGCTTTTGTGAAGTTCTTGAAGAAGCTTTAATGGAGGTTTGAAGCTTGGGTGAGATCCTTGAAGAAATTGTTGAGATTGGCCTTGAGTTTGGGACTTGAATTTATGGTTAGAAATGATTCTATGTTTTTTAGGAAATATTTGGGAATATTTTTGGGTGTTATGAGGGTGAAATATGACTATGTTTGGACAAAAGTACGTTTAGGAAATTTGGACACAACACTTAGAATATCTTGGACCACTTAAAAGTGCTAGGTGACAAAAAAAACATCTCGCATCGCAAAGAGGACACAGAGATGATTTACACTATGGCGTGCCCAAGGCGCGTCGCGGCGGCATCACTGAAAGCTCTCTGGAATTTGTCTATTAAAAATTTATAATTACTAATCTTTCGCTCTTAAATCAAGGGTAGACCTTTTGTCACCTAATTTGGAGCCCCTAATCACAAATATAAAGTAGAATTTCAAAATAATGAACGGATTTATAGGTATAAAGAAATCAAAATTTTGGACATTCCGAGGCATGTTTATGGGCACTTTTTGAGATCGTTTTAATATCTTCCCCTTGGGAACATTCATCCCCGAATATAAAATAGATGTACAAGACAAAAGTGATCATGAAAAAATCAGCCTCAACAAGAATAAAACATAACATGTAAACCACTACTTTCAAATTCTCAACATAAGTGTAAAATCATTATAAGTTTACCAACTTAAACATAAATGCATGTGAATGACATAGGGGCTGAAATGTAAGGCTTGAATTCACATATGGAACTTAGGATAGTACCTGAGGCTTGAGTGGAGTGGAAGAGAGAAGGATACCACTTTTGCATGTCCGCTTCAGCCTCTCAAGTAGCACTTTCGACTTGTTTGTTCTTCCAAAGGATCTTAACAGATGCTACTTCTTTGTTTCTCAATCTCTTTTATTTCATATCCAAGATATAAACCAAAAACTCCTCATAGGTTACGTTGTCCTCCATAATACCTACAATATCAAGAGGCACAATGGCATTAGGATGACCAACACATTTCCTCAACATAGAGACAAGGAATACCGAATGTACCAAATTCATTTCACTAGGTAACTTCAACTTATAAGCTACCTTGACAACCCTCTTTATCACCTCATTGGATTCAATATACATTCAAATAAACTGGACCACACTTCTCATTGGATTCAACTTCCTCTTTTTGACAACCTGGACCAGTCTTCTCATTGGAGAAACCTTCAAATAAACCCAATCACCCACTTGGAATTGCAGGTCTCTTCTACTCACATCGGCAAAGGATTTTTGACAACTTTAGGCTGTCCTCAATTCTTCCCTAATCATATTAACCTTCTCAAGAGAATCCACAACTAGATCCATCCCCAATAAGGCCACCTCTACAACCTCAAACCAACCCACCGGTGATCTACAATGTCTTCTATAAAGAGCCTCAAATGGAGCCATACTGATGCTAGAGTGAGAGCTATTGTTGTAGGCAGACTCAATCAATAGAAGATGGTTATCACAACTTCCTTTAAGCTCCAAGACACAATCCCTAAGCATATCCTCAAGTGTTTGAATTGTTCTCTCAGCTTGGCCATCCGTTTGGGGGTGGAAGGTCATTCTAACTTTGGTACCAAGACCCCTTTGAAAAGATCCCCCAAAAGTGTGAAGTAAATTGCACACCATGATTCGATATAATGGATAAAGGAACCCCATGCAACCTCACCAACTCATGGATGTACAACCTTGCATACTCTTCAGCCCCATATGAAGTCTTGAACCGTAGAAAGTGAGCCGATTTCGTCATCCTATCAACCATAACCCATATGGAATCAAAACATTTTCTAGTCTTGGGAAACCCTATTATGAAATCCATATTAATCACCTCCAACTTCCAAGTAGGAATCTCTATGTCTTGGGTTAGGCCACCCGGTCTTTGATGTTCAACTTTGACTTATTGACAACTATGGCAATCGAAAACATACTTGCCGATATCTCTCTTCATGCCTCCCCACCAATACACATCCCTCAAGTCTCTATACATTTTGGTGGAACCGGGGTGGATAGAATAAGAAGGGTTATGGGCTTCATCAAGAATTCTCTCCCTTAAACCATCAACACATGACACACACAACCTACCTTAGTGTCTAGGTGCCCCATCTCCCCCTTGGGAGAAAACCTCTATCTAACCCTCTTTCACCAAGGCCTTCAACTCAAGCAAGGAGGAATCTAGATCTCGTTTTGCTATCACTTATCAACCAAAGAAGATTTAGAACCATCAACAACAATAACACCATCACCCACATCTTCCAACCTCACCCCCAATCTATCCAATCTATGCACCTTCCTAGCCATCTCGCTATCACCACCATCCCCATGAGCTAGGCTACGCATAGGCACCCGACTCAAGGCATCCGCCACAACATTTGCCTTACACGGATGGTAATGCACACTCATATCATAGTCCTTAAGGAGTTCTAGCTACCTTCTTTGTCTCAAGTTAAGATCTTTTTGAGTGAAGACATATTGGAGGCTCTTACGATCAGTAAAGACTTCAACATGCACCCCATAAAAATAATGACGCCAAATCATTAATGCAAACACCACGGCGGCTAATTCAAGATCATGGGTAGGGTAGTTCTTTTCATGCAGTTTGAGATGCCTAGAAGCATAGGCTATGACCTTACTATTTTGCATTAGTACACAACCCAAACTAACTCTAGATTCATCATAATACATAACAAATCACTCAAGCCCATCTAGTAGTGACAATATAGGAGCAGACACAAGTCTATCTTATAATGTTTGGAAACTTTTCTCACATTCATCGGTCCACATAAATTTAACCTTCTTTTAAGTCAATTTTGTCATAGGAGAAGCAATGAAGGAGAACCCATTCACAAAGTTTTTATAGTAACCCGCTAGGCCGAAGAAACTCCTAATATCCGATGGAGTTAATGGTCTAGGCTAATTCCAAATCACATCGGTTTTCTTTGGATCCACTTTTATACCATCCCCCGACACCACATTACCCATGAATGCAACATACTTCAACCACAATTCACACTTATCATATTTAGCATACAATCTGTCCTCCTTTAACCTATGCAACACTACTCTCAAATGGCCCATATGCTCTTCCCTAATAAGAGAATAAATCAAAATATCATTAATGAAGACCACAACAAAAGAATCAAGATAGGGATTGAAGACTCTATTCATTAGGTCAATAAAGATGGTCGGTGCATTGGTCAACCCAAAGGACATCACCACAAATTCACAATGCCTATATATAGTCTTGAAGGCTATCTTGGGAGTATCACACTCCCTCACCCTCACTTGATGGTACACTGACCGAAGATTAAACTTAGAAAAATGCTAGCCCCTTGCAATTAGTCAAATAAGTAATCAATCCTTGGAAAAGGATATCTATTCTTTATATTGACCATATTGAGTTGTCGGTAATCAATGCACATTCTAAGTGACCCATCTTTCTTCTTTACGAACAACACCGATGCACCCAAAGGTGATTGGCTAGGTTTAATAAATCCCTTCTCCAACAAATCTTTCAATTGCTCCTTTAACTCCTTCAACTCCATCGGGGCCATACGGTAAGGGGGAATGGAGATAGTTTGGGTGTCGAGAAGGAGATTTATACTAAAATATATCTCTCTTTTGAGAGGGACATTAGGAAGGTCATCTGGAAATACATCAAGAAACTCACTCACCACAAGGACCGACTCAATGGAAGGGACTTTGGACTCCACATCTTTAACTCTCACAAGTTGATACAAACATCCCTTGGAAATCAACATATGGACTTTAATGCATGAAATGAACCTACCCCTTACTACCACATCATGACGTTCCCACTGAAGGACGGGTTCATTAGGAAATTGATACTTGGCCCTATGGGTTCTACAATCAATAGATACATAGTATGCATGCAATCAATCCATCCCAAGAATAACATCAAAATAAACCATATCTAATTCAACAAGATCACAAGGTAGGATTTTACGCAAAATGCAAATAGGACAATTTCTATACACTCTCCTAGAAATAATAGATGAACCAATAGGAGTAGACACTTCATATGATTCCTGCAAGAACTTTGACTCAACATGGAACTTTTTAGCAACAAAGAGGATAACGAAGGAAAAGGTGGCACCTAGATCAATCAAAGCATATAAATCAAGATTAAAAATTTTCAACATGTTGATAACAACGTCGGGGACTTCAATAACCCCTTGCCTCCCATGTAGAGAATAAAAGTGATTGTGCCTCGGGGCACCACCTTAAGTACCAACTCTACCTAATGGGACCCTCGAACTTTGCCACGGTTCCTTGGACAATCCATCCTCTTGTGAAAAAGCTCCCCACAATCAAAATATGCATTGGAACCCTTCAAACATGGGCCCCTATGATACCTTCCACACTTAGGGCACACATCATTGGGCGCTATTGCACCCGCATCTTGAGGCCTAGGGACGTCATTGGTGAACCCCCTATTAGCAACATGAGGAGGCCTTTGGCCTTGTTGATATCTAGCACCCTATTGAAACCCACCCTCAAAATGAGCTCTCTTGGCCTCATGGCCCCTCCTCTTTATCAAATTTTCTTCCTCCATTTTCTCAGCATATGTAATGAACCGAGATAAGTCCATGTCACTAATAAGCATTACGGATCGACACTCTTCACTTACCAAATCGGAGACCCCTATAATAAACTTATTCATTCTTGACCTAGAATCTATCACAAAGTGAGGACCTACTTGGAAAGTTGATTAAATTTGAGGCATACTCCCTCAAACTCATACCACCATGCTTCAAGTTCATAAACTCAACCAACTTTGCTTCCCTAAGCTCAAGAGGAAAAAACCGATTAAGGAAGGCCAATTTAAATTTCTCCCAGAGCACCATGTAGCCATTGCCCTTCTCACCCTTCCATTGATGAAAAAAATTTAAGCCACCCCTTTGAATTGGTATGCCGCCAACTCTGCGTTTTAATTTAGCCCAACATCCATAATAGACAAGATTTTTTAGATTTTATCAATGAACTCTTACGGATCTTCATCAACCTTCGATCTATGGAATACTATAGGATTTATCATCATGAAATCTCTTACCGCGGGTTAGCAGCATGAGGCGCTTGGGCCACTTGTTGGACTTGATTGGCCACCATTTGGGCAAGTATAGTGAGGGCATCCCGGAGCTCTCCATTAGTGGGTTACTCCTCAAGAGTTTGGGCCCGTCTTCCCTTAGTATTCGTCATGATCTAGCATAGCAAGGAACAATCATTAGGGGGAATACTTATCACAACTCTATAGCATGACTTAGGACATGAAGAAGGAAAACATTTCGTAAAACGTCTCGTAGCCTCCTCTTCATAGTCATGGCGTGCTTCACAACCATGAATAGGAATCTAATTGACATAGTATGTTGGACTCCAAGGATCTATCAACCTAGTGCTCCGACACAAAGTTTGACACGACCTAAGCCTAGGGCCTAGACGTGACATGGCTAATGGGGAACCCGAAGGTACCCCAAACAAGCCTCTTAACTTTTCATTACACATCCTTGGTCTCAGAACCATACAAAGACAGAGATATTAAGAATGAGCTAATGTGACTAAGGGAAAGCTTGTATAAATGTCATAATCAAGAGTTAAGAGTCAAAGCTCATACATAAATACATAAGATGTCCAACAAACACCTCTAACACATAGATATTGCGGGGGCCAAGACAAGCTAACCAGACTCACCCTCATAGTCAAATATAACATAAGATAGTATCTTAAAACATAGATAATAGGGAAAGACATAAACCGAATTCCCCGAAATGGAGGACTCACCAACATGCTTAGAATAGCACTGTCTAGCCATGTGGAGGAGGAGGATGATTAACTTGGGCACCAGTTCCTGCATGGTGATATCACGTAGGCAAGAGTATGCATTAGTATATTTGAATGTACTAAGTATGTGGGATGCAATGCAACAGTAAACAAGCTCAAAAGCCAAAACGCATACATTAGACAATAGGCATAATGTAGCGATATAGCATGCATGATCGATGCATAAGTAAAACGTGCTAGGATAAATGATGCTTACATAAGATATCATATGTATAAAAAAGACCAAGCTAGAATCCAAACTTTGGATGGGAGATGTCATCCACACCTGGACACCCTGGTGGCGAGGTACTACACCCCTCATATGGTTGATGTCGTTCACCCCCGGACACCCTGGTGGCAAGGTACTACACCTCTCACTTAATGTTCAAACCTAGACACCTTGGTGGCAAGGTACTTACACCACTCACATGGTTGATGCCATTCACACCCGGACACCCTGGTGGGGTAAGGTACTCACCCTTCACATGATCGTCCGGGCACTTATGCCGCTCGGACCGAACATAGTCTAATACAATACATTATATAAAAAAATACATATATATCATGCCTATAAGGTCATTTAATCATTAAAATATCATACATATCATATCTCATGCTTTGAACCTTTAATTCCTCATGAAACCATAATCGAACACTTTATGGAACACTTGGCTGGTGTATAATGGGGGTAAAAGATCATGCAATTTAGAGATGGAATCACGTAGGAAAATTAGTGATAAAACCTTTAATCAACACCTTGCAACACCCCCAAGACATTCCAACATTAGATCCAAGATTTGAAGCTCAAAACATAGTAAAACAACTATACTTTCATTAACTAAAAATCATTGTGCAGTAAATTTCTCAATATACAAGACCGACATGTAAAATCAACTTTAAATCATGAAATATTGATTAAAAGAGGGTTAAAGGACCATGTATGAAAGGACCCAATGGTTCAACACCACATTTCTTAGCTTTTGTGAACTTCTTGAAGAAGCCTTTAATGGAGATTTGAAGCTTGGGTGAGATCCTTGAAGAAATCCTTGAGATTAGCCTTGAGTTTAGGACTTGAATTTAGCGTTAGATATGAGTTTAATGTGTGAGGAAATATTGAGGAATGTTTTTAGGTTATGAGGGTCAAATAACACAAAGTATGGATAAAAATACATTCGGAAAATCTGGGCCCAACACTTAGAATATCTTGTACCACACTTAAAACTGCCAGGTGACCAAAAACAAATCTTCGCATCGTGGAGAGGACATAGACGTTGAATACTTGCATTCTTCACTTTCTTTGCTCATTCAACTGAACGTATGCAACTTAACGCGACCTGTCCGAGCCTAAGGTTAGATGATTTTACACTATGGCACACCCAAGGCGTGTCGTGGAGGCATCACGGAAAGCCCTTTGGAATTCATCCCTTAAAAATTTATAATTGCTATTCCTTCACTATTAAATAGAGGTTAGACCCTTTTCACCTAATTTGGGCCCCCTGATCACAAATATGAAGTCAAAGTTTTAAAATAACAAATAGATTTTCAGATATAAAGAAATCAAGATTTTTGGCATTCCAAGGCAACTTTTTGGGGTCGTTTCAACAATTCAAGACTAACATGAAGCTTTATTGGCAACAAAAGTAGTAATAAAAGAAAGAGTGGCACCTGAGTCTATCAATGCATACCAATTAAAATAAAAAACTTTTAACATACCTGTAACAATATCGGGCACCTCATCAACTCCTTGTCTCCCACGAAGAGCATAAAATCTTTTTTTTCCTTGGTGCACCCCTTTGTTGGCCTACTCTTCCCCTTTGACTGACATTTGCACGTTGGGCTTGTGGACGACCATCCCTACCTTTGTTTTGTGCAGGAGGACTGTCAATAACTTTGTGGCAAACTACACAACAACCAAAGCAAGCATTTGGATATATCAAACAAGGACTATTATTATTCTTTTCATACCTTGGGCATCTAGGCTTTATTAGTCCTCCATTACCACCTTGGAATCATTGATTAGGCACTCTATCATTAGCAACCCTCTTGTTGGAAGAATTGGATGACCCTTGGCCTTGAAACTTGTGGCCTTGAGGAAACTAGCACCCTTGGAACCCACCTTTAAATCGATCTCTCTTGGACTCACTAACCTTTCTCTTTCTAAGCTTTTCCCCCTCAAGTTTCTAGACGTAAGTCATGAGCCAAGACAAATCCATGTCCCCTACTAGCATCATGGTACGACACTTCTTATTCAGCAAGTCGGATACACCCGACACAAATTTATTTATCCTTGACCTTGGCTCGGCAACCAATTGTGGGGAATACCTGGAGAGTCGATTGAACTTAAAGGCATACTCCCTCACACTCATCCCATCCTTTAGATTTATAAATTCCATAATCTTGTCTCCCTTAGCTCAATAGGGAAAAACCGGTTTAGAAATTCAACTTTGAACTCCTCCAAAGGATATCATCACCTTTACCTTTCTCCGTATTCCATTGAGTGAACCAAATTTGAGCCACCCCTTCGAGTTGGTAGGCCACCAACTATGCTTTCTCCTCCCAATTAACCCTATAATGGAAACATCTTATACACCTCGTCAATGAATTCTTGAGGATCCTCATCCACCTTGGACCCTTGGATTTTTAGTGGTTCATTATAGTAAAATCCCTCACCCTTGAGGCAGGAATAGGATCATGAGAAGCTTGGGCGCCTTGGTACATTTGGTTGTCCATGGAATGAGGCAACATTGCAATAGCATCTCGAAATTCTTCTTGGCCTACCCCTCCTTCTTGAGCAGCTTGAGGAGCGGGAGGAATCGGTTGCTCTCGAGTGTATGGGCTCTTCTTCCGCTTGGAATTGACATGATCTAGAATAGCAAAGAACATTCATTAGGGAAAAGCATTACCTTAACTTCTATAGCACGACATAGATCATAATGAAAGGAAACATTTCATAAACATCTCATAGCCTCTTACTCATATTTGTGGTGCACTTCACAACCATAAAGAAGACTCTAATCGATGTGGAGTGTTGGATTTCGAGGACCATTAACAATCTAGTGCTCTGATACCAAGTTTGTCATGACCCAATCCTAGGGCTTAGATGTGACACGACAAATGGGAACCCAAAAGGACCCAAACAAGCCTCTTAGAATATATATAACATATCATTAGTCGTGAATGCTAAGTAAACAGCAACAAGAGATAATATAAAAGTGAAGTAGGACTAAGGGAAGTCTTTGATAATCATAAAAACATAAAGAGTCAAGCCTATAGCATAAATACATCAAAATATTCGAACAACACCTCTAAACATAGAATGGAGCAGAGGCCAAGATACTTTCTAGGATCACCCTCAAAATGTAAAATTTTAAACACAAGAAGTCTTGAACTAGCAAAAAATTAGATAGTGTCCTCGAATTTGAGGACTCACCAAGCTTGTCTTTGAAGAATCTCACTAGCCTTATGGAGGATGATCAAGAGGAGCTCCGATCCTTAGATGGTGATACCATGCAGATAAAAACATGCATCAGTACATTTGAATGTACTAAGTATTTAGGATGCAATGCAATAATACATAAGCCAATATAGTCAAAGTGCTTAATCATAGTCAATAGATAACATAATTTCAATATGGCATGCATGATCAATACTTGAAGTAAAACATGTTTCTAAATCATTCAACTTGCATAGGACATAATACATGTGTAGGATGAGACGTCAACTGACATAAAATTAGACCAAGTGATTTTCAACTTGGAATCCTGATGATTACTCCTCATGGGTAAGGTAGAGGTCAACTTGCCAAAGTAGATCGTACTTCACCTTATGGAAGCCCATCCCATTTCGGAGAAGTAACCTTTTTTTGGGTACCAATCCTTTTTCGAAAAGGATTTCATGAGAAACTTCGCCTTACGAGAGCTTGTCACATTTTGTGAAGAATTACAAGAGAGTGTACACTAAATGCATCCACTAGTATAGAAAGGGTATAACATAATCTTATGTTGGCACATAGTTCAAGGAAAGAGAACAAACCCTCCATCCATTGGTACTAAGTCTAATCCCACGAAATACTTATAGTATTTATACTTTAATAACTTGCAATAAACACGGAATCTTGACATGAGTAGATCTTAAACACACTTGAGCTCTAATGGTGAGCCTAACTTGAAACATGAGAATAGATAATCATCAAACATTACCCTTGCATTAACATCAAAGGCTCACAAGAGGTAAATTCTTGAAAAAAGGGCTTCACTTCATACTTGCATAATCATAGATAATTCCATAAATTCATAACACTTAACAACCCATATTCATCATGAAGTCACTTGACTTATAAAACATGTAATTAACTTGAGAATTCTTGACCATTTTATCAAAGACGTGCTGGATGTGTAATGGTTGTTCAAACTCATCCAATTCAAGATTGAAATCATGTGAAAAAATCAATGCAAATTAACCCACCAACATATTGTAAAAGCCTCATGTAAGATACCTTAAAATCCATCATCAAATCTCATAATAGATCATGGTTTCATTTCTCAAAACATACATAGTTTCAATAGACAAAACGAACTCATAGTATAAGCTTGAGATAGATAGACATACACATTTAATCAAAATTTCATAAAACACTAACATATTTCATTCTTATAATCCATAATAAAAGATACCTGTAGATAGTATAAGTTGAAAAATATGCAATTTTCATAAGATAGGAAGATTGGGCACCATGGGTGAAAGGACCCAATGGTTGAAACCCACATACCTTAAACTTGGGGATTCTTCGATATCGACGTGAAGGAGACTTGAAGATTGAATGGAATTCTTGAGATTTAAAATTAAGCTTGAGACACTTGAATTTAGGTGAAATATTTGGCTAAGTCTTGGAGAGGTTTTTGAGAGGGTCTTGAGTTATATAGGGTTGAAAAATGACTATGTGTAGGTGTTTTTATGCATAAGTGGGCATGGGCCTCTGACCCCAAGGCCCTTGGGTCGAAACTGAAAATGAAGGAAAAACTTGTGCTTGTTCTCGTCTGGTCAGCAACGCGGACCCAATGAGGAGGGCCAACTAACTCTGATCTGCACCCTTGATGTGTTGCATCCAGGGCACAAATAGACACTGGATTAGGAAGTTTTTTGAAAATTATTTTTCACTATGGGTTCTCTAAAATAGGGGTTGTACCCAATTCCCACTAAATTTTACACCCTTTCACAAATATGAAGTCAGATTTTCGATATCACACACAAATTTTGAGATATATGGAAATTATTATTGTGGCCATTTTCGAGGCACACTTTTGGGGCATTTCAATGGGGATTGATAAGGGAAAGGGATTTACATGATCACATAACAAGCAAGACTAAATGGTAGGTAAGTATGACTCACGCTGTCGGGATGATAGGGGATTAGGACTTTGATCACATGTCATCATATTCAATAACACATAAGGGGGATAGGGACTAAAGAAAGTCTTCCATAATTACACAACCATAATAGAAGTCAAGCTCATAACATAAATATGCAATGACACCTCTAACATGAGTATGATTAGGATCAATACATCTAATGAGCTCATCCTCAAAAGAAAATATACATAAATAGAAAATATTAACAAAAGCATGAAAGAAAGTGGTTGTTGTCCATAGAATGGAGGACTCGCCAATAGCTATCACCAATCAATTCATCAAGCCACGTGGAGTAGGATAAATAGGTGCACTGATCCATACATAGTCAGATCTTGTAGGGAAAAATTATGAGTTAGTACTTGGAATGTACTAAGTATGAGGGATGAAATGCAAACAAAGAACATAAGACCTAAAAAGCAATATGCATAATCATAGTCAAAGGAGATAGCCTCTATATGACATGAATGATCAATGACATAGTCCAAAACACATATGGAGAATAATCAAATCACATTATGAATAATACATATGTGGCAAGGGACTATAACCGACAAATAAGACCAATCGAGTTACTATTTGGAATCCTGATATTCGCTCTACACCAAAAAAGAAGTGGTCTACTTTGCCAAGGTAGACCATCAAGTAACCTTACCGTATCACCTATTCAAAGAGTGTTACCAAATGCCTTTACCATATGGCATAGAATTTTCGGTAGGTGTTACAAGATATCCTTACCTTACAACGTGGCCTTTTTGGTAGGTATTAAGAAGATGTCCTTACCTTATGGTATAACCTTTTTGGTTGGAATTACAATTTATGCTACCTTACAATATGACCTTTTTGGTAGGTATTACACAATATCCTATGGTGGCACATAGTTAAAGAACAATGGCTACCAACCAAGGTCCTCTCGATGCTAGGTTAATAATCCCACAAAATACTCAATTCATATACATAATCATATTAACATCATTTCGTGAGTCATGGTTGTATCACATGAGTAGCTCATCTAACCATCACATCACAAGACTAAGGAAAGGGTTTCATATCACTCATAACATTCTATGAGCTCATTGCATCCGTGATAGCTCTTCAATATTCACAACATTCATAATTCATAGGTCTTTCCATAAGGCCTTTATCAACTTATGAGACTTGTCAGATAGCTTTTGTCAAAAATATAATAGGTATGTGTATATATGCTTAAAACCATACAATTCATGAGTTCTACTTGGAAGGAATAAAACAAATTTATTTAGAAATCATTCAAAACAACCCACCAACTTTGTTGTAAAACCCCAAATTTGGATATCATGAATTCTAAATAAAATCCACAAACATTGCATAACCTCCCATGGAATCATAGAGGACATAGTCTTAGTATCATAAAACTAATCATTTCATCAAATCCCAATGGGTATTTATACATAATCAAATCAATACTAGATGAAATCAAACTTAATTAATGTGCATAATGGATAATAGGAAGAAACCATAAAGTATCAAGCCTTGAATTTATGAAAATTTATCAGAAGGGAATAGTTGGGATTTATAGGTGAAAGAACCCATGAATGAAGATCCACATACTTTAAACTTGAAGTTACTAGAAGCAAACTGGAGGATTCTTGAAAGATTGATTTGTATTCTTAAAATCTAAAGAGAGTTTTTGAGGATCATGAAATTAGATATAGGGTTTTGGTGAGGATTGGAGAGGATTTTGAGAGAGTCAGAGATGCAATTATGGCTAAAAATTGTGAAATAAAAAAGGAATTCCATAAAAATCAATGTGTAGGTTCATGAACAATTAAAACATACTTTTGAGTCATGTTATGAAAAGTGTGGGTTCATGAGAAATTATAACATACTTGAAATACATTTTATATTATTATGATTTCCATCATCATCATTATAATATACTTTTCATACTTATAATCATAAGTCATGGAAATCATAACATTGTTATAAGAAACTAGGACATGTCTGGGTTCATGAGCAATTGAGTTAAAATCATGCAACTAAATACAAATCATAGAAGAATCATGCAGTTGAGATTAATTTGAATCATTAGTAAAGAAACCCACATCAATTCAATAAGCTCTAATTATCAAACGCTTGAAATCACTTTCATGCACTTGGAAATCATAGAAATCATATAATTCTTGATAATGCATGCACAAATAAGTGATATCCAAATAATGATCATAATCCAATCATTTGGAATCAAGTCATAAAAGTTCATAGAACTCTATGATTAAACTTTGAGAAAAAGGGAGAATTGATTGGGCTTCATGGATGAATCTAGTCCATGGATGAATACCTACGTACTTCAAGTGAGAATCCCTATATTTTAAGAAGCAAACTCTAGAAATTCCTTAGTCAAACCTTCAAACCCTAAGTTCAATGGAGAGAATCCTTAAAGAGAGAATCTTTTGAACTTTGGGAGAGGTTTTGAGAGTGAATGAGTTAGAATGAAATAGGAATATGTTCTACAGGAAATAGGTATGTTAAGTTATTTAGGAGGGTCAAAACAAAGTAGTTTAAGGGTTAAATGAATTTAAAATAACCAACAACCCCTTCCTTTTAAACCTGTTAGAGCCCTTTACAATACCCCATTTATAGGTCGTTACCCCATGCACGAGTCATGCTTTTCCATCAAGGAATGCATTAAACAAAAGTTTAGCTAGTAGAAATTGTACCTTCAAAACTAAGAACCAATAATATGGTCTATAGTTCTACTTAAAAACCATAAATCCCTTTGTTAAACCTCCCTAGATTTAGAAAAATTTCCTGTTACAGGGTCCCTTTCAAGGTCCAATCCACGACCCATAAAGTAAAAAATGATCCATCCTATTCCTCGTCCAATAACTTCCAGAAAATTTAAAAATTCCTAATTTCTAATTAAAAAAATTCATAAAATTGTGGGTGCATGAGCAATTATAACATACTTGAAATACAATTTATGTTATTATGATTTCCATCGTCACCAGTATAACATACTTTTAATATTATAATCACATGTCATGGAAATCGTAACTTTGTCATTAGAAACTAGACCATATGTGGGCTCATGAGCAATTGAGTTATAATCATGCAATTAGATAAAAATCATAGAAGAATCACATAATTGAGATCAATTTGAATCATTAGTAAAGGAACTCACATCAGTTCAATAAGCTCTAATCATCATATGCTTCAAATTACTTTCATTCACTTGAAATCATAACAATCATGTAATTATTCATAATTCATGCATAAATAGGTGTAGTATCCAAATAATTATCATAATCCAATCATTTGGAATCAAGTTATAAAAGCTCATAGATATATATGCTTAAACTTTGAGAAAAAGGGAGAATTGATCGGGCTTCATGGATGAATCTAGTCTATGGATGAATCATTAAATACCTCAAGAGAGAATCCCTATATTTTAAAAATAAAAATCTAGAAATTCCCTAGCGAAACCTATAAATCCTAGTTTTTTAACAAAGAGAATTCTTAGAGAGAGAATTCTATAACTTTTGGAGAGGTTTTGAGAGTTAATGTGTTAGAATGAAATAGGAATAGGTTTAATAGGAAATAGATGGGTTAAGTTAATTAAGAGGGTCAAAATCAAGTAGTTTAGGGGTTTAACGAATTGAAAATGACCTACAACCCCTTCATTTAAAACATGTCAGATCCATTAACAATACGCCATATACAGGTCGTAATCCCATCCACAAGTCGTGCTTCTCTATGAAGGAATGCGTGGCAAAAGTTTTAGCTAGTAGAAATTGCACATGAAAAACCATTAACTTGCAGTATAGTCTATAGTTTAATTTACAAATCATAAAGCCCTTTATGAAACCTCCTTGGACTTGGAAAAATCTCCAATTCAAGGGTCCCTTTCATCGTCTAGTCCATGACCCGCAAAACAAAAAATGAACCATCCTATTCCTCTTCCAATAACTTCCAGAAACTTAAAATTTTCCAACTTTCTGGGCATTTACCCATGAGGCATTTCTATGACCTGTTATCCCATCCTCAAGTCTTAGATTTACTCGTAAAAATAGCAAGCCTCAAAATTTCACAACTATTTCATTTTCAAGACTTTTCAACATGTAAGGAATTAAAAATTCATATTTTATGATAAGATTTTCACGATGCCCTAATTATGGTTTTACAGTTATTTTATTGGGTTTTTTGAATGGTTTTAATGATTATTACTCACCCCATTCATGCACGTTACTCTTGAATTTCATGATTGTAAGTGTATGTGAATGAATCGACTAAGTTTTACTACCCACTAAGATTATATGATGAAGTGTGTCATGTATGATGAAAGGTTTTACCACATGTTATGCAAGTTCAGGAATATCATGAGTGTTAAGGGCTATCAAGGATATTATGAAACCTATTGAAATTTTATGAAAGTTATACATTATTACAAATCCTTCTTTATGATTTTATGGAATACCCTCTTGTGAAAGAAAAATACTTACTTGAAGTGGTTATTGTATTAAGGAACTACTCCTATTATGATGTTATGATACACAAGTTTATGTGTGTCATGATTATACTTATGTTTATATATCCAATAGGACTAGACTTATTGAAGTCAAGAATGAATAAGTGATTGAAATGTGAATCCCTTACCTAGCTATGATTATGAGATGATGATAGGCAGTTAGTAGAGGCATAGAACAAACTTAGTGGTTATCCTTATGTTGACGATTAATGTTCTAGGGTTCTTAAGGAATGCGTTAGTAAAATACCTCTCCATGGTAAATGACTCTATGATTCATGAGTACTCAAGTTGTCTTTATCATGCCACAATAGTAAATCAGGCACTACTTCGGAGGCAACCCAAGGTAGAAACTAGCTCTTAGGTGCCCAAGTATGTTCTTTCTGACTATGATACTTTATTTTGTATTTTTTTAGTCCATTGAAAACAATGCACCTCCTTTTCGATGGGGATTGGGCAGTTATTGGCCTTTGTGAAGTCTGAGTAGCCTTGGCCTACAACTATCACAAGTTTTAATCCTAAGGATTTTCTTACTTGTGTTATTTTTCCCCATGGATTTTTAATTTTGTTGAAGCAGTATGTTTAGTATGTTTAGGTAGTATTTGTAGCATATAGTAATAATATTTGTGGCATATATGGTTTTTTTGCTTTTGTGAAAATAAAAAAAGGATACCTACCAAATTTTTTATTAGTTAGTCTAGATAGAAACCATGAATGCTTAATTATGTTGACAGTCCCTATTCTGATAAGTGAGGATAAAATTGAGATCAAAAGCATGGTCTAAGAGTCTATGTTGATATTGTAAGTATGACATGTGAGTGTGAGCTTACTTTACTAAATTCATGTATCATGTATTAGTTCAGAACTTGCCCTATTACTTTGATTTAGACTTTAGGCTAGTTGGTTAGGGAAGGATCATAGGCCATTTGTTCATAGCAATCCACTTAGCTTAAATAACCAATCAAATGTGTGACAATTCCCTTGATCCTAATGTTTAAGCCTTACATGTATCGTTTTTTGTAAAGAACCTAAGTAAACTAGCCTTATTAGGTGTAAAATTCTAAAATTGTCCCTAGTCAGTACTTGAACATTATGCACCTTGACTAAGGGAAAATGCCTAAATTGAGGGTGGCTACCAAAACTGGCCCTGGTTCTGTGGTTGGACATTATGCACCTCAACTCCGGCTAACAACCTAAGTTGAGGGTGACTAGTGTAAGGATAAAACACAAAATGAGAGGGAAAGTTAATGAACATGGAAAAGGAGAAAAATGTGTATTGGGTGCAAGAAAAATGAGTGATGCCTTAGATATGAACTAAAAAGAAAAATGAAGTGTAAATACAAGTCAAAAAGTTGAAAAAAGAAAAGAAAGCACCCAGAAAATCTTGAAATAGGAGAAAGGGAGAATGGAATGAAAAGTAACTGTATTGGTAGGGTAAAGTGTAGAAAAACACAATGTCAAGGAGGGCCTTCAGTCAGTATGTTCCAAAGACATCATACCGAAGTCCCTTAATCCTATGTTATAAGCTTGTAAAGTCTTAAAGTTATCCTAGTCCAAGTAGTCAAAGGTCATAGTCATGAGTATAGGGGCACACACATGGTATTAAGCATGATTATGAATTTCTCTTATAAGAGTGAGTGATTTTGCATAGTCCCAAGGTTATACCAAAAAACATCATTATGAGAGAGATATAGGACTTCTTTATGTGAGGGCAATTGCATTGCATTGTTAACAATAGACTAATTCTGTAATTGTGGCTTGTTGACAGTTACCTCGCTTGTCATAGTTGCACTGTCACATGCATTGATCTATGTTGGTTTGCTGAACAGCTATCTGATTGTGTTTTGAAAGTTGTCTTGGTGTCTATGCTGATGTTTGATGTGATGTATGCCATTAGACTGAGGTCTATGTGTTATTGTGTTGCTTATATAGATTGAGTTTGTCGCTTGAGGACAAGGAACAATTTTAAGTTGAGGATCTTGATGTGCTATCAAAATACAACACTTCTGATGCTTAAGAATTGGAATTTTGTGTGTTCTCAATGCAATGTTTGTAGATTTGATGTGTTTTATGTTTGTCTCGTAGGATTTCAAGGTTGGCAACGATTTTTTGGCAAAGTGTGCAGAAGTTGCTGAAATTGATGATCCACAAAACCGTTTACAGGTTGTAGAGTATTCCATGAGCCGTAAAAGGGGTCTCTTTTGCAATTCCAGTGAAGGTTGTATTTCTGAAGTTGAGAGTATGAACATACTGACAGGCTGTAGAAGACTTTATGAGCCATAGACTTGGTATTGTACCTTGAGGATCAGAAAGTGGAGATATGCTAAAATCTAGCAGACAAAGACCATATCGGTCGTAGAATCTTATATGGGCCGTAGAGAAATACTGTAGAAGACAAGTCCAGAATTGAAGCAATAGTTCACAAAAGCCTGACTACGAGCCGTAAACTATTATACGACCTACAGAGTACCTCGTAGAGCCTACCAACCTAGTTGTCCTATTTCGTTTTGGTTTTATACTTTAAACATTATAAATAATTTTTTAGGTCACTTATCATAGGAAATAAAGAGAGAATAGTAGACAAACACTAGAGAGTCTAAGAAACACTTGTTAAATATTATTTCATCTTCTAATTTTAATCTTGTGATTCTTATTGAAGAGTTGGATTTCTTGTGCTTAATTCTCTTGTGTAAGTGATCAATTATGTTATTCAAATTCATAAGTCTTGTATTTATATTGATCATGAGTAGCTAAAATTCACAGCTAGGGTTGTGAGAACCATGAAGAACTAACAAGGTCATACTGGATAATTCGTGATCCTTCAAAATTGTGCATACATGTATGAATTAATTCTCTATTATTGAATATTTTCTAGCTAATGGTGGCCAACGTTAGAACCTTCCTAGTGTTTAAGACTAGACCAAGGTAGTAATATATAGGAAAGGAGATTAATTAACAGGATTTGATTGATGTTTCTCATCTAATAAACCAAACTAGGCCAAAGTAAGGATATGCGGGGATAATAGGTAAGGGTTAGTAATGTCACATTGCAGTGATGGATCAAATCACATAGTGAAATTCCCCTCTTTCCTGGGCCAAAGGTTTTGGTGAACTCAACTTACCATTCTGCATGCTATACACTGGAAAAGAATTCAACTATTTGGTAATACTGAGTTAGGGAATCATGGGGAATATAATACCCTAGCTCCTCTTCAAACTTGCTTAACACTTTTCTTAGCTTAGAATTACTTTTAATAGTTATTATAAACCCCTCTTCCTGATGGAGATAAGCTAGTTAATAAACCTGAATTGCAATTGAATTCTTCTATGTCTACCATATTCCTCGTGGGATTCCATCCTAACCTTGGTTAGGTTATATATCTTGACAACTATATGTTTAGCCCCAAAAGGAGGTGTAGCTTGGGTGACATCTATACATCAACATGAACCCCATATAAATAATGCTGCCAAATCTTCAAACCAAGCACCATAGTTGCTAATTCAAGATCTTCTATCCGATAATTTTGTTTATGCACCTTCAATTGTCTAGATGCATAAGCTATCACCTTACCGTGTTGCATAAGCACAAAACCCAAACCAATCCAAGAAGTATCATGATATACCACAAATCTATCCACGCTATCTAGTATAGTCAGAACAGGAGCCAATATAAGCTGATCCTTTAAAGTTTGAAAACTTTTCTCAAACTCATTTTTCCAAATGAACTTGGCCTTCTTTTGGGTCAACTTAGTCAATTGAGAAGTAGTAGAAAAAATCTCTCAGCAGATCTTTGATGATAACCTGCTAACTTAAGAAAATTCTGAATATCCAAAGGAGTCAATAGTCTAAGTCAAGTATTTACCACCTCAATCTTCTTTATATCAACCTTAATACCATCATTGGATACCACGTGACTAAGAAAGTCTACCTTATCCAACCAAAACTCACATTTATTGAACTTGGCAGACAATTATTTGTCCCACATAATCTGAAGACCAACCTCAAGTAATCCATATACTCCTGTTCACTCTAGGAATAAATTATAGTATCATTAATAAACATAACCACAAAAGTATCAAAGAATGGGTTAAGAACTTGATTCATGAAATTCATAAACATTTGCGGAGCATTATCAATGCAAAAGACATAACCACAAACCCAAAGTGTCCATATCTAGTCCAGAAAGCTATCTTGGGAATATCAAACTTCCTTACCATCAACTGATTATAACCAGAACAGTGGTCAATCTTCGAGAAAAGAATAGTTGGTCAAACAAGTCATCAATCCTCTGCAAAGGATACTTATTCTTTATGGTTACCTTATTGAATTGTCGACAGTCAATACATATCCAAAATGATCTATCCTTCTTTCTCACAAATAAAAAAGAAGCACCCTATAGTGATATACTTAGCCTAATAAAGCCCTTCTCTAACAAATCCTTCAATTGATCCTTTAATTCCTTCAATTATATCGAGGCCATACAGTAAGGAGGAATGGAAATAGGGTGAGTATCAAGAAAAATATCTATGCAAAAGTTTACTTTTTTCTGGAGGAATACCAGGCAAAACTTTGGGAAAGAAATTCGAAAACTACAGGAATTGACTCAAGGGTAGGAGACTTGGGCTTAAAATCTTATACCCTAACAATATGATAGATACACACCTTAGAAATCATCTTCCAAGCTTTGAAATACGAGATAAACCAACCTTTAAAAGTGGAGTCACTACCCTCCCACTCAAAAACAGACTCATTTGGGAACTGAAACTAGACCTTTTTGGTCCTACAATCTATAGAGGCATACAAAGCATGCACCTAATCTAGCCTGAATAATCTCAAAATCAAACATCTCAAGTTTAACAAGATCATATGGAAGAACTTTATGCAAGACTGAAACAGGACAACCCCGATAGACTCTTTGGGCAATAATAGACTCACCCACAGGAGTGTAGACTAAGAATAGCTCCTTCAAAATTTTAAGACTCAAATCAAACTTACAGGCAAGAGAGGAGACATAAAATATAAATTTGCACCCAAATCAAGTAAAGCATGTGCATCAAAATGAAAGACTTTCAACATATAAGTCACCACATCGGCAGTCTCCTCCACCTCTTTCCTAGGATGCAAGGCATAGAATCTATTGTTCCAAGGAACACCACCTTGTTGAGACTTTGGTTGACATTGATCACCCAGAGACATTTTCCCTTGACCCTTCCTTGGAATATTGGGATAATCAGCAACTTTGTAGCCTATCTTGCCACACCCAAAGCAAGCACCAATATCCCTCAAACATTTACCTGGGTAGTTCTTTTCACATCTATCACATGTAGGATGAGTTGTCCCACCTCCAACCTGTGCCTTGCGAGGAGGCACATTGTCATTAATAAACCTCGAATTTAAACATTTGCCTTCTTAGAAACGACCATTACCACCACCACTTATATAGCTAAAGATACCACCATCCAAACGGGCCCTCTTAGAATTGTTTATTCTCCTTTCTTTAAGCTTCTCCCCTTCAATTGGTTCGGTATATGTCATGATCCTAGAGAAGTCCATCTCCCTAGTAAGCATATTTGTATGACATTATTTCACAACCAAGTCAAAAATCATCAAGATAAATTTGTGTATTGTTGCACGGGATCAGGTACTAGTGTAGGAAATACATGGAAAGCTTTGTAAATTTGAGGGTGTATTCCCTCACATTCATTCCACCCCATTTGATATTGATAAATTATGTCAATATGAACTCTCTAACTTCATGAGAAAAGAAAAATCTATGAAAACAAACATGAACTCTTCCCAACCAACTTTGTCATCTCCTACTCTTTCGGTCAACCATTATGTGTACCACACTTGGGCAACTCCCTTCAACTTGTAAGAAACTAACTCAGTTGTCTCTTCTGAAGACACCCCTATAATAGTCAATACTTTAGATATATCATCAATGAACTTTTTGGCATCCTCATCAGCTTTAGAACCATAGAATTTTAGAGGGTTCAATTGGGTAAATTCTCTCACCCCTAGCAGCTGGGTGGGGAGGAAGATGGACTATCTAGCCTGGTTGGTCACAACTTGAGCCAGCATGATAATAGCAATTTGGTACTCATCTTGCATAACAGGGCACCCCATGGGTTCTTAAGGAACATGGACCTCATCAATAGAGGCATGTCAAGTTTGAGGGACTCTTTTTGGAGGCATCTTCTATAATGGAATCAAGGAACATTCGGCAGATTTAAGAAACCTTAAGACACGTTCTATGACATGACATGAATAATAAAGAAGTGAGATATTTCCTAAATGCCTCACAGCCTCCTACTCACAGGTGTGATGCACTTCACACCCATGAATAACACTATAGTTACCATAGTATGTTGGACTCCAAGGATCATTTCAAATCCTTAATGCTCTAATACCAAGCTTTTCATGACCCAAGCCTAGGGCCTAGGTATAACATAGTGAATGGGAACCTAAAAATTCCCAAACAAGCCTCATAGCATACTTAGGCACATCATTAGTTAGGAACCATGGAAAACTTTAACAATCAATACTAAGGGGTAAGGGAAAGTAGGACACAATATATGGAAATAATGGCAAGGGATTGCCATGACACAACATCAACTAGTAAGTCTAAGGGGAAAGGAACAAGGAACACACTCTATGGGGAAATAGGGACTTAGGATTTCCATCAACTAGACTTACTTCATATATAACTTAAGATTATCCAGGACTTGAGGATAACTTCCAAGGTTGTGGCCAGGACACGTAGATGTGTATTTATTGTCTATATTTGTTGCTCGGTCCAAGGCCTTTAGGTCTTGGGCTTAAGTCTTCCCATGCGTAAAAATACCTACACTTAGCCATATTTTACCTTCATATCATACAAGACATTTCCCAATACTCTCTCAAACACTAAGACAAAAATTTTACCCAAAATGCAAGTGCCAAAACTCATTTTTGTGTTCAAGGAATTCAATCAAGCTTCAAGTTCTCATCTCAATTTTCATCAAGGAATTCTCTAAAGTTGAGGTATGTGAGGTTCAACCATTGGGTCCTTTCACTCATGATGCCCAAGATTCCTTTTTACATAAATTTCAAGTTTCTAAGTTGATTTACTTATGGGTCTTACTTACTATGGGATTGACTATGAATTATGCTGGGGATTTATAAAAGTGTGATTATTTCAACATGTTTTGTGGTATGAATCTAGTATCTATTTTGAGATTTGATGAAGGGTTTCAATTTATATTGCATGACAGTATTACAAAGTATTGGTGGGTTTATTTACTTAAATTTTTGTTGCGTAATTTGATTCTTGAATTGCATGGTTTTACACTAACATTGCACACCCATCAAGTGTTTGATAAAATGCTGATTTAGGGCTCTTGACCTATTGATGATCCATTTCATGTCCTATGACTTGAATGACTTTATCATGATGAAAGGAAGATATATATGTATTGATTTCATGAAATGTATCACTAGTGTTGCAAGTTGACCACACCTTATTGAGAGGATGCTATGCCTCAATCACCTTGGATGGTCGGGTTAGACAACCATCAACCAATTAAGGGGTTGATACCTCATTCACCATAGATGGGAGGGTAGGACAACCATCAACCAAATTGAGGGGTTGATACCTCAATCACCATGGACGGTACAACGAGACAACCATCAATTAATTGAGTAGCTAATACCTCAATCACCATGGATGGTAGGGTTTGACAACCATCAACTAATTGAGGGGTTAATACGTCAATCACCTCTCCGAGGGGGTGGTAGCCCTTGGACATGATGGTCTCGTATGTAATATGTTCTATATAAGCATGTTTTACTCATGCATCATTCATGCATGCCATATTGCTATATCTCATCCATTGTCCAATTATGCATTTGAATTATGTTGCCTATCTCTTGTTGTATTGCATCTTTCATACTTAGTACATTTAAACATACTAGCGCATACTTTAAGCCTACATGATGTTACCATGTAGGTAGAAGAGTTCCTGACGATCATGCTCATCCTCCCCGTGGCTAGTACTACCTTTACAAAACACATTTGGTGAGTCCTCAACTGTGAGGATGATATCTCTTTTTCTTATACTATGTAAAGACTCTCATTATCTATTTGTATGCTTTAGACTATACGGGTGAGCCCAGAAAGTTGTCTTGGCCCCCGCTTAATTCTAAGTGTCGAGGTGTTGTTGGATAAATTATGTAATGATGCTACGAGCTTTAACTCTTTTCACACTTGTAAGTTTTAATGCTATGAAAGACTTCTCTAAGTCCCTTTTACCCTTATTTTTATTCTCTATTGTTGCTTGATTTCTTCTATGACCAAAGATGTGTACTGATATGTTAAGAGGCTTACTTGGGGTTCCTTCGGGTTCCCCTTTTGACGTGTCACGTCTAGGTCCTAGGCTTGGGTCATGAAAAACTTGGTATCAGAGCAGTAGGTTGTTAATGGTCCTCGGCATCCAACACACCATGTTGTTATAGTCTTATTTAAGATTGTATTGTGCCCTACAACTACGAGTAAGAGGCCATGAAATGTTTTAGGAAATGTTTCCCTTCTTTATGATCTATGTCGTGCTATAGAATTTAGGAAAGGCTTCCCTTTTAATAAATTTTCCTTGCCATTTTTAGATCATGCCTAATATAAGAGGAAGAAAAGCCCACATAACCGAGGAACAACAGACTCATAGAGGGTTTTGGGATGCTCTCACCTTGCTAGCTCAAGCCATGGCTAATCAAGTCAATCAAGAGGTCAAAGCACCTTATGCTCCTACCCCAGCATCTCAGGTGAGGGACTTTATGAGGATGAACCCACTGGAGTTCTATGGCTCTAAAGCAGATGAGGACCCTCAAGAATTTATTTATGAGGTGTACAAAATGTTGTATATTATGGGTGTTCGATGGCAGGAGAAAGAGGAGTTGGCGGCATACCAAATAAGGGGTGGTGCAAATATGGTGTACTGAATGGAAGGAGGAGAAGGGGAACAACAATGTCTTTGGGAGAAGTTTAAGGCGGCTTTCCTTAACCTATTCTTTCCTCTTGAGCTAAGGGAGACCAAAATGATGGAATTCATGAACTTGAAGCAAGGGTCTATGAGTGTGAGGGCGTGTGCCTTCAAGTTCAACCAACTCTCTAAATATGGTCCATACTTGGTTATCGACCCGAAGTCTAAAATGAATAAGTTTGTGATGAGTATATCTAATTGATGAATAAGGGGTGTCGTGCCGCTATGTTGATTAGTGACATGGATTTGTTCTGCCTTATGACTTATATTAAACAATTGGAGGGGGAAAAGTTGAGAAAGAGTATAAGTCGTGAGGCAAAGAGGGTTCCTTTTGATGGTAAGTTCTAAGGTCCCCGGCTAGTTTTACCAAGGCCAATGGTCTTCTTACGTCCTAGTGGGAGATTTTCTAATGATTACCCAAGGACCCAAGGAAGTGATGGTGTGGTGCCTAGACCTATGTATGTGCCCGTGATATGGTAGAGACCATGATGACCCATGTTTGAGGGACACTACTTCTTGTTATAGCTATGGGGATGTGGGTCAGAAGAAGGTTGATTGTCTGTGGAATCAAAATAAGGGTAAAGGTGTTCATCCACAAGACCGGGGTGCTAATGCAGTTCCTTTGAGGAGAGAAGGTCAACAAGGTGGTTCCCCAAGGCACAATCAGTTCTATGGTCTTCAAGGGAGGCAATGGGTAGATGAGGTGCCTGATGTCGTAATCGGTATGTAAAAAGTCTTTGATTTTGATGTGTATGCATTGATAGACTCGGGTACCACTCTTTCTTTTGTTACTCCTTTTGTTGCCAAAAAGTTTCATGTTGAGGATGAATTGTTGTGTGAGTCTTATGAGGTGTCTACTCCCATTGGTGTATCTATTGTTCCTAGAAAGTTCTATAGAAATTATCCCATTTGCATATTGTATAAATATTTCCTTGTGATCTTGTTAAATTGGATATGATGGATTTTGCTGTCATTCTATGGATGGATTGGTTGCATACATATTATGCCTCTATTGATTGTATAACCCGTAGGGTCAAATTCCAATTCCTACATGAACCCGTCCTTGAGTGGGAGAGTAATGATGTGGTTTTCAAAGGTAGGTTTATTTCTTGCATTAAAGACCAAAAGTAGATTTCTAAGGGGTGTCACTATCATCTTGTGAGGGTTAGGGATATTGAGTCCAAAGTCCTTTCTATAGAGTTGGTTCTAGTGGTTAGTAAGAGTCTTGATGTCTTTCCAAATGACCTTCTCAGTGTTACTCACGAAAGGGAAACAAACTCCTCCTCGATACTCAACCCACTTCTATTCCCCTTTATGGTATGGCCTCGGTAGAGTTAAAGGAGTTGAAAGAGCAATTGAGTGATTTGTTGAAGAAGGGATATAATAGGCGTAGACAATCACCCTGGGGTGCACCGGTGTTTTTTGTAATGAAGAAGGATGGGTCCCTTAGAATGTGTATTGACTACCAGCAGCTTAATATAGTCACCGTCATGAATACGTTTCCTCTACCAAGGATTGTTATTTGTTTGCCAACTTCAAGGGGCTATCCACTTCACTAAGATTGATCTTTGATTCAAGTATCATCAATTGAAGGTGAGAGAGTGTGAGTCCTCAGATAGCCTTTTGGATAAGGTATGGGCATTATGAGTTTGTTGTTATATCTTTTGAGTTGACCAACGCACCGGTCATCTTCATGGATCTTATAAATAGTGTCATTAAACCCTACCTTGATTTGTTTGTGGTGGTTTTCATTAATGATATTTTTGACCTATTCCCATAGTAAGGAGGAGCACGTGAGTCAGTTGAGGATGGTGCTTCAAAAATTGAGGGAAGAGAAGTTGTATGCTAATTATGATGATGTGAATTTTTGTTGAAAGAGGTTGCCTTTCTAGGTCATGTGATGTCAGGGGATTGTATTAAGGTGGATCCTAAAAAGACGGAAGTGATTATAAATTGGCCTAGACCTTTTACTCCATTGGATATTAGAAGATTATTATGCTTTGTAGGTTAGTATTAGATATTTATGAATGGGTTCTCTTCTATTGCTTCTCCTATGACTAAGTTGACCCAAAAAAAGGTTAAATTTGTGTATATCGATGAGTGTGAAAAGAGTTTCTGATCGTTGAAGGATAAGCTTGTCTCCGTTCCTATCTTGTCTCTATCGGAAGGGTTGGAAGAGTTTGTTGTGTATTGTGATGCCTTCCGATTTGGTTTGGGTTGTGTCTTGATGCAAAATGGTAATGTGATAGCCTATGCTTCTAGACAACTCAAGGTGCATGAAAAGAACTATCCTACTCATGATTGTGAATTGGCCATCGTGATATTTGTTTTGAAAATTTGGTATCATTATTTGTACAGAGTGCATGTTGATTTGTTTAAAGATCATAAGAATCTCCAATATGTGTTCACTCGAAAAGATCTCAACTTGAGATAATGAGGGTGGTTAGAGCTTATTAAGGATTATGATATGAGTGTGTATTATTATCCTGGTAAGGTTAATGTTGTGGCCGATGGGTGTCTATGGGTAGCCTAGCTCATGATGAGGATAGGGGTAAAGAGGTAGCTAGAGAGGTTCATCGGTTGGCTAGATTGGGTGTTAGGTTGGAAGAGGTTGACAATGGTGGTATTGTGGTTGTTGATGGTTCAAAATCTTCCTTAGTTGATGAGGTAAAAGCAAAGCAAGATCTAGACCCTTCTTTGTTAGAATTGAAGGACATGGTGAGAGAGGGCAAGGTAGAGGTTTTGTCCCAAGGGGGAGATGGTACCCTTAGATATCAAGGTAGGTTGTGTGTGCCTTGTGTGGATAACTTGAGAAAGAAGATTCGTGATGAGGGTCATAATTCTTCCTATTCTATTCAGCCCGGTTCTTAAAGATGTATAGAGATTTGAGGATTTGTTTTGGTGGGGTGGCATGAAGAGAGATATTACAAAGTTTGTGTCCAATTGTCATTGTTTCCAACAAGTGAAAGCCGAACACCAAAGGCCTAGTGGCCTAACCCATGACATAGAGATTCCTACTTGGAAGTGGGAGGAAATTAACAAGGATTTTGTTGTTGGGTTGTCTAAGAATATAAAGGGTTTTGATTCTATTTGGGTTGAGGTTGATAGAATGACCATGTCGGCTCATTTCCTACCGATTAAGACTAGTTTTGGTGCCGAAGATTATGCTAGATTGTACATTCATCAGTTGATTAGATTGCATGGATGCCTCTGTCCATCATATCAGATCATGGTGCTCAATTCACTTCACACTTTTGGAGGTCCTTCCAAAGAGGTCTTAGTACTAAGGTAAAGCTTGGTATGACCTTTCACCCTCAAACGGATGGCCAAGCCAAAAGAACTATCAAAACTCTTAAGGATATGCTTAGAGCTTGTTTTTTGGAGTTTAAGGGTAGTTGGGATGATCATCTCCCATTGATTCAGTTTGCTTATAATAATAGATATCATTCTAACAATGGTATGGCTCCTTTTGAGGCTCTTTATGGTGATGTTGTAGGTCCCCAGTTGGATGGTTTGAGGCAATGAAGATGGCGTTGTTGGATCCATATCGGGTCATGGAGGCTATGGATAAGGTAAGGTTGATTCGGGAAAGGTTGAAAACTACCAAAGTCTTCAAAAGTTCTATGCTGATGCGAGGAAAAGGGATCTTGAATTTAATGTTAGTGATTGAGTCTATTTGAAGATATCACCCATGAAGGGTGTGATTCATTTTGGTAAAAAAGGTAAATTAAGTCCAAGATATATGGGTCCTTATAGGGTGTTGATGAGGATTGATAAGGTAGCCTACAAGTTGGAGTTGCCTAGTGAAATGAATTTGGTTCATAAGATCTTTCATGTATCCATGTTGAGGAAATGTGTGGGTGACCCGAATTCTATTGTCCCATTGGATTTTTTGGGTGTTGTTACAGATAACTTGACTTTTGGAGAGGTTTCAGTAGAGATCCTTGATAGACAAGTGAAAAGGTTGAGGAACAAGGATGTTACTTCCATTAAGGTCCTTCGGAGGAATCAATAAGATGAAAGTGCCACATGGGAGGCCGAGCCAGACATGCAAAAGTGATATACCTATCTCTTCCATTCTACTCAAGCCTAAGGTACAAATTCTAAGACTTCTATGTGATTTCATGTCTCATATATCAATCCTGTATGTCATTTGCATGCATTCATGTTTATGTTGACAAGTTAATGGTGATTTTGACATTTAGGTTGTGATTTTTGAAAATGGTATTTAAATGCATTATTGCATTCTTGTTGGGGCTTTTTTTTTCATGATTACTCTTCTATGTAAACATATTTGACATTCGAGGACGAATGTTTCCAAGGGGGAGATATTGAAACGATCCCAAAAAGTGCTCGAAAATGTGCCCCGAAAGTTCATGAAATAGTATTTTCCATTTATCTCAAAATTCGTGCATAACATCAAAAATACAACTTCATATTCCTGATCAGGAGGCAAAACTGAGTGGAGAAATTGGTCTAACCCCGATTTTAGAGCAACCTAATAAAAATTTCATTTTCCCAAAATGCAATTTCCAGTGAGCTCTGTGCACTCCTGGTGCGACGCAGCTAAGGCGTGCAGATGTGTATTTTTTTGTCTGTATTTTTTGCTCGGTCTAAGCCCCTTAGGTCTCAGAAATAAGTTTTTTCATGCGTAAAAATACTTATACTTAGTCATATTTCATGTTCATATCATACAAGACTTTCCCCAATACTCTCTCAAACACTTCGACAAATATTTTACCCAAAATTCAAGTGCCAAAACTCATTTCCAGATTCAAGGAATCCAATCAAGCTTCAAGTTCCCATCTCAATATTCATCAAGGAATTCTCCAAAGTTGAGGTATGTGGGTTTCAACCATAAGGTCCTTTCACCAATGGTGCCAAGCTTCCTTTTTACATAAATTTCACGTTTCTACGTTGATTTACATATGAGCCTTACTTATTATGGGATTGACCATGAACTATGTTGGGTTTTCATAAAAGTGTGACTGTTTGAGCGTGTTTTAAGCTATGAATTTAGTATTTATTTTGAGATTTGATGAAGGGTTTCAATGTATATTGCATGACAGTATTACCAAGTATTGGTGGGTTGATTTACTCAAAGTTTTCTTGCATGATTTCACGCTTTAGTTGTATGGTTTTACACTAGCATTGCACATACACAAAATGTTTGACAAAATATTTGGTTTAGGGTTATTGAGCTATTGATGATCCATTGCATGTCCTACGAGTTGAATGACTTTATGATGATCAAAGGAAGGTATATATGTGTTGATTTCATGAAAAGTATCTACAGTTTTGCAAGTTGACCACACCTTATTGAGGGGGTGTTGTGCCTCAATCACCATGGATGGTAGGGTGAGACAACCATCAACCAATTGAGGGATTGATACCTCAATAATCATGGAGGGTAGGGACCATCAACCAAATTGAGGGGTTGATACCTCATCACCATTGATGGTAGGGTGAGACAACCCTCAACCAATCAAGGGGTTGGTACCTCTATCTCTATGGATAGTAAGGTGTGACAACCATCAACCAATTGAGGGGTTGATACCTGAATCGCCTCTCCAAGAAGGTGGTAGGCCTTGTACATGATAGTCTCTTACTGCACATGTAATATGTTCTATATAAGCATGTTTTATTCAAGCATCATTCATGCATGCCACATTGCTATATGCTCATCCATTATCTAATTATGCATTTCGATTATGTTGCCTATCTCTTGTTGAATTGCATCCTACATACTTTGTACATTCAAATGTACTAACACATACTTTATACCTACATGATTTTACTATGTAGGAACCGGAGATCCCCAAGATCATCCTCATCCTCTCTGTGGCTAGTAATACCTTCACAAAAAAGTTTGTTGTGTCCTCAACTCCGAGGATGATATCTTTTGTTCTTATGCTATGTAAAGACTCTCATTATCTATTTGTATGCTTTTGACTATAAAGGTGAGCGCGGAAAGTTGTCTTGACCCCTACTCAATTCTAAGTGTAGAGGTATTGTTGGACAAGTTATGTAATGATACTACGAGCTTTGACTCTCTTGACTCTTGTATGTTTTAAAGCTATGAAAGACTTCCCTTTGTCCCTTTTACCCTTATTTCTATTCTCTATTGTTGTTTAATTGCTTCAGCGACCAAAGATGCGTAATGATATGTTAAGAGGCTTGCTTGGGGTTCCTTCGGGTTACCCATTTGCCATATCACGTCTAGGCCCTAGGCTGGGGTATTGAAACCATGGAGGGGTATCTAGAGAAGCCCTCATCCCAAAATAATTTTATAAGTGTAAAATCACTATCTGAGAACCTGATACCTTCATATGGATGCCTAAACTACCCGTGTGCCCTTGCATGGACTATGTCACCTTCAATGGAAGCACCTTTAGCCTGGGAAATTTTCTTAGGACCATTATATGAGTTGTGGGGCTTCACACAAACTATGAGGCTCTTTGACAGGACCTCTGGCAGCATTTTAGTGCTCATTTCATTGATGACATTCATATAATTTTGATTATTTCTAAGGGTCGTTTATGACTTACTAACCTATCCTAAGCCCATGACACAACCTATACTCCTCTATTCTTAACCAAATTCATTCAAATACACTTGGATTATTAAAACTCTATCCTCTGAAGAACTCCTCTCAAGTGTCCTCTCAAGTATGCCATTAAAGATTTTTCTTGGAGCCCAAGGAAGGGTCTTTGTCACGCCCCAAAGTCCTGTTAGGGCGGACTGGCACCCGTTGCCGATAAGGCTTGGGAGAACCAATCTATGTCTATGCATTTTCTATACATACTATGAGGGGTTTCTACGTTTGACAAGCCTTTAATAAGATAAAAAGTGATGACAAGCCAAAAATAAATGCATATGACTTGGCCGTTGGAGCTCCAGTGTTTATGGTACGAGACATGACTTTACTTTGCTTTACACAGTCTACAAAGCCTCTAAATAAAAAAAAACATATGATAAGGGTCGGGACAGGCTCCGCCTCAACAAGCTTTATAATAAAAACAAGTAAGCTCTAGACATATACAAGCCCCAAAGCAACCTAAAGCTTGGTGACCGCAGCTGAATATCCTGTACTCCTACAGGGGAGATCCACTAGCAACTGTACCTGCAGCATGAAATGCAGGTCCCCCATAAGGGACGTCAGTACTAGATAATGTACTGAGTATGTAAGGTAGGGTATACTGTATATCAAGTAACAACTCAAATGGAACTGTACACTGGTGTAACATAAGAGACCACCTTTAACTATACTATGGGATCTTGTACTTTATGTTCTTTATATTACTTTACCTTTGTTGTAAAATTTGTACTGTAAAATCTGTGCATAGCTGTAATACAAATGACCAATTGATCAGTAGTGAAACTGTATCGGGTTCGTCCCTGGCTAGGTTATACTCAACCCCTCGGGCTACCCCCCCTTGACAGGATCGTCCCTGGCTAGGTGCTATCTCCACCCCTCGGGCTACTACCTATCAGAACTGTATACTTTATCTTTCAATTACCTTTGAGATGATTCT
>JAOTQR010091198.1:0-32733 GCA_025774065.1 Solanum ossicruentum
AGAGAGAGAGAGAGAGAGAGAGAGAGAAAGTTCATGGAGACAGGTTGATACTTTCGACCCTTATCGGCAACGGGTGCCAGTCCGCCATAGTGGGACTTTGGGCATCACATAACCCTGACTTAAGAGTGCAAGATTAGCGTTTATGAAGTTTCAAGAATGCAAATCCAAGTAGGGTTTTTTGCGTTGCCCTCGCAACGCACTCCAGTTCATTTTGGGGAATATTTCTTTAGTTCAGTCCAAGACTTCTAAGACTTGGGCCTAAGTGTTCCCAAATGTGTTTTTACCTATAATTAGCCAATTTCACCCTTATATCATCCTAAACATTTCTCAATACTCACTCAAACACAGTCATATTTTCACTCCCAAACTAAAATCCCAAATCCTCACCCCAAGCTAAGATTCTCCTTCAAGGTTCACCTTCAAGCTTCAAGTATCCATCTCCAATCTTCACCAAGTTCATATCCAAGCTAAGGTATGTGGGTTTCTTTCATGGTTCCTTCCACCCATGATACCCAAGTCTCCTTTTACTCAAATTGCATGATTTAAAGTTGATTTACAATTGGGTCTTGCATATTATGAAATTCACTACACACTATGTTAAAGCTATGCAAAGTTATGACTATTTTGCCATGTTTTGAGCTCTAAATCTTGGATCTATTGTTGGATTTGATGAGAGGTGTTGATGTATATTGCTTAAAAGTGTTGCAAGGAGTTGATTGGTTGGTTTTACAATAGATTTTCTTTCATGATTTCATCTCTATATTCCATGGTTTTATACTAGTATTACGCATCCTCTAAGTGTTTGATAAAATGTCGGGATGTGGTTTCTTGAGTAGTTGAAGGTTCAAAGCATGAGATATGATATAATTGACAATATGATGATAAAATGAACTCATGTACATGATAAATTCTATATGAAGTGTTACATTATACCGTGCCCAATTCAGGAGTAAAGAACTAAGAGCCCGGATAACCTTGTCGGGGGTTAGTACCTTGATAGCCAATCAAAGGGCTAGTGGCTTGATAACCGAGATGGGGATTCGTACTTATCAATCGATGTGGGGGTTTGAATCATCAATCATATGAGGGGTTTGTACTTCACCATAAGGGTGATAAGGTGAGATTATCATCAACCATGTTAGGGGTTTGTACCACACCACAAAGGTGATGGGGTGAGATCATCATCAACCAACCAAGGGTTTGTACTTGGGGAAGTCTAGTTTGGTCTATTCTACACATATGATAATCTATATGATCATGAGTAATTCAAACATGTTTCACTTGAGCATTGAGCATACATGTCATATTATTATATGATGTTTATTCCCTATTGTTATGCATTTTGATTATGAGGCCTAATTCTTGTTGCATTGCATCCTACATACTTAGTACATTCAAATGTACTAACGCATATCTATGCCTACATGATGTCACCATGTAGGAATAGGTGCCTAAGTTGATCATCCTCCTCCTCCACGTGGCTAGTTTGATACCACTCAAGTTAGTTGGTGAGTCCTCCACTTTGGGGACCTAAGTCTATGTTTCTCTTATTGTGTATTGAGACATTCTTACTTATGATCTATTTTGACTATGTGGTTGACCCTAGTTGCTTCGTCTTGGCACCCACTCTTATCTATGTACTAGAGATGTTTGTTAGACAAGTTCTGTAACTATGATATGACATTTGACTCTTGTCTCTTGACTATGATATTGTGTAAGCTTTTTCCTTCGCCCCTTTTGTCCCTATTCTTTCTCTTTAATATATTTTATTTGTTTTTGCAACCAATGATATGTAATGACAAGTTAAGAGGCTTGTCTGGAGTCCCTTCGAATTCCCCATTCGTTGTGTCACGTCTAAGCCCTAGGATTGGGTCGTGACAAACTTGGTATCAGAGCACTAGGTTGATAGATCCTCAGAGACCAATATACCGCATTAATTAGAGTCCTATCCATGGTTGTGAAGCACGCCATGGCTATGAGTAGGAGGCTATGAGACGTTTTATGTAATGTTTCCCTTCTTCATGTTCTAAGTCATGCTATAAAGTTGTGGTAAATTTCTCCCCTAAAAATTGTTTTTTCTATGCTAGATCATGCCAAACACTCAAGGAATAAGGGCCCAAACTCCCGAAGAACAACCTACCAATGGTGAGTTTCGAGATACTATCACAATGTTTGCCCAAGTGGTAGCCAACCAAGTCAATCAAGGGGCCCAAGCCCCTCTTGCTACTACCCCGGGAGCTAGGATATGAGACTTCATGAGGATGAATCCTTCGATTTTCTATGGGTCAAAAGTGGATGAAGATCCACAAGAGTTCATTGATGAGGTCTACAAAATCTTGAATATCATAGGTGTTGGGTCGAATGAAAAGGCGGAGTTGGCGGCATATCAACTCAAAGGGGTAGCTCAAATATGGTATGATCAATGGAAGGGTGAGAAGGTGGTTGGTAATGTGGTGCTTTAGGAGGAGTTCAAATTGGCTTTCCTTAAATAGTTTTTCCCTCTTGAGCTCAGGGAAGCTAAATTAGTAGAGTTTATGAACTTGAAACAAGGTGCTATGAGTGTGAGAGAGTATGCCCTCAAGTTTAATCAACTTTCAAAGTATGCTCCTCATTTGGTGGCCGATCCTAGATCTAGGATGAATAAATTTGAGATGGGGGTCTCAGACTTGGTAAGTGAAGAATGTCGGTCTGCCTTGCTAATTAGTGCATGGACTTGTCCAGATGATGACTTATGCCGAGTGAATGGAGGAAGAAAAGTTGAGAAAGAGAGGGGGTATGAGGGAAAGAGGGCCCGATTTGAGGGTAAATTATAAAAGGGTGAGGGATTTTATCAAGGCTAAGGCCTCCTTATGCTACTAATAGGGGGTTTGCCAATGGGCTCCCTAGGACTCAAGGTATTGGTGGTGTTGCTCCTGTTGATGGGTGTCCTTGATGTGGAAAGAATCATAGAGGCCCATGTTTGAAAGATTCTAATGCATGCTTTGGTTGTGTGGAGCTTGGGCACAAGAAGGTAGATTGTCCAAGAAATGGTGGCAAAGTCTGGGGTGCTAATGCGGTCCCATTGGGTAAAGGTGCTCCGCAAGGTGGTTCCTTAAGGCATAATCTGTTTTATGCTCTACATGGGAGGCAAGGGGTTGGTGAGGCTCTCAATGTTTTTACCGGTATGTGAAAAATCTTTAACTTTGATGTATATGCTTTTATTGATCTGGGTGCCACTCTTTTCTTTGTTACCTCTTTTATTGCTAAAAAGTTTCATGCTATCCCCGCGTTGTTGTATGAGTCATATGAAGTGTCTACTCCTATTGGTGCCTCTATTATTGCTAGGAAAGTTTATAGGAGTTGTCTTATTTTCATTTTGCATAAGTTGTTGCTTATGATATTCTTGTTGAATTAGACATGGTAGATTTTAATGTCATTCTTAGGATGGATTGGTTGCATGCCTACTATGCCTCTATTGATCTTAGAACCCATAGGGTCAAGTTTCAGTTTCCAAATGAACCCGTCCTTGAGTGGGAGAGTCAAGATGTGATGGTTAAGGATACATTAATTTCATGCATTAAAGCCCGTAAGTTGATCTCTAAGGGGTGTTTGTATCATCTTATGAGGGTTAAAGATCTGAAGTCTAAAGTCCCTTCCATTAGGTCAGTTTTGGTTATAAACGAGTTTCTTGATGTCTTCCCAAATGACCTTCCTGGTGCCCCTCCCAAAAGGGAGATAGATTTTGGAATAGATTTTCTTCTCGATACTCAACCTATCTCCATTCCCCCTTACCATATGGCCCCGACAGAATTGAAGGAGTTAAAAGAGTAATTTAAAGATTTGTTGGAGAAGGGATTTACTAGACCTAGTCAATCACCTTGGGGTGCCCCGGTGTTGTTTGTGAAAAAGAAGGATAGGTCACTTAAAATGTGTATTGACTACTGGCAACTCAACAGGTCACTATATAGAATAGATATCCTCTTCTAAGGATTAATGACTTGTTTGACCAACTTCAAGGTGCTAGCTTCTTCTCTAAGATAAACTTCAGTCCGAGTATCATCAAGTGAGGGTGAGGGAGCGTGATATTGCTAAGACGGCCTTTCGGACTAGATATGGACATTATGAGGTTGTTGTGATGTCATTTGGGATGACCAATGCACCGTCCATCTTCATGGACCTAATGAATAGGGTCTTCAAACACTAGCTTGATTCCTTTATTTTGGTCTTCATTGATGATATTTTGATCTATTCACATATTAGGGAGGAGCATATGGGTCATTTGAGGGTTGTGTTGCAAAGATTGAGGGAGGAGAAATTGTATGTCAAATACAATAAGTGTGAATTTTGGTTGAAAGGAGGTTGCATTCTTGGGTCATGTGGTGTTAGAGGATGGTATAAAAATGGATCCTAAAAAAAGCGATGTGATTGAAAATTGGCCTAGACAATTAACCCCATCAGATATTAGGAGCTTCTTAGGCCTAGCGAGTTATCATAGAAGGTTTGTGAATGGGTTCTCCTCCATTGCTTCCCCATAATCAAATTGACTCAAAAGAAGGTTAAGTTTGTGTAGACCAACGAATGCAAGAGGGGCTTCCAAACATTGAAGGATAGGCTTGCGTCCGCTCCTATATTGTCTCTACCGGATGGGCTTGAGGGTTTTGTTGTGTATTGTGATACATCTAGAGTTGGCTTGGGTTGTATGCTAATGAAAAATGGTAAGGTCATAGCCTATGCTTCTAGACAACTCAAAGTTCATGAAAGGAACTACCCTACCCACGATCTAGAGTTAGCCACCGTTGTGTTTGCATTAAAGATTTGGCGTCATTATTTATATAGGGTGCATGTTGATGTCTTCACCACTCATAAGAGCCTCCAATATATCTACACTCAAAAATATCTCAACTTGAGACAAATAAGGTGGGTAGAACTTCTTAAGGACTATGACATGAGTGTGCACTATCATCCGGGTAAGGCAAATGAGGTGGCGGATGCGTTGAGTAGTGTTTATATGGGTAGCCTAGCCTATGTTGATAGTGGTGATAGGGAGATGGCTAGAGAGGTGCATACATTGGTTAGATTGGGGGTTAGGTTGGAAGAAGTGGGTGATGGTGTTGTTGTTGTTCATGGTTCCAAATATTCCTACGTTGTTGAGGTGATAGTAAAACAAGATCTTGACTCCTCCTTGCTTGAAAGGAAGGCCTTGGTGAAATAGGGCAAAGTAGCGGTTTTTCCCAAGGGGGAGATGGTGCCCTTAGATACCAAGATAGGTTGTGTATGCCTTTTGTTGATAGTTTGAGGGAGAAAATTCTTGATGAGGCCCATAATTCTTCTTATTCTATCCACCCCGATTCTACCAAAATGTATAGAGACTGAGTGATGTGTATTGGTGGGGGGGCATGAAGGAGGACATTGCCAAATTTTGCTTCTGGTTGCCATAATTGTTAACAAGTCAAAGCCGAGCATCAAAGGCCAGGTGGCCTAACCCAAGCCATAGAGATTCCTACTTGGAAGTGGGAGGTGACTAATATGGATTTTGTGATTGGGTTGCCCAAGATTAGAAAAGGTTTTGATTCCATCTAGGTGGTGGTTGATAGGATTACGAAATTGGCTCACTTTCTACTGGTTAAGATCACCTATGAGGCGGATGTGTATGCAAGGTTGTACATCCATGAGATGGTAAGGTTGCATGGGATTCCTTTTTCCATCATACCTGATCATGGTTCACAATTCACTTCACACTTTTAGAGGTCCTCTAAAAGGGGTCTTGGTACAAAAGTTCACCTTAATATGGCCTTTCACCCCCAAAACAGATGGTCAAGCATAAAGAACCATTCAAACACTTGAGTATATGATAAAGGCTTGTGTATTTGAGTTGAGGGGTAGTTGGGATGACCATCTTCCTTTGATTGAGTTTTCCTACAACAATAGCTATCACTCTAGTATCGGTATGGCTCCTTTTAAGGATCTTTATGGGAGATGTTGTAGGTCACCAGTTAGTTGGTTTAAGCTTAGAGAGGTGGCTTAATTGGGACCGGATCTTGTTATGGAGGTTCTTGAGAAGGTTGAGATGATTAGGGAAAGAATGAAAATAACCCAAAGTCATCAAAAATCTTATGCCGATGTGAGAAGAAGAGACCTTGAATTCAAAGTGGGTGATTGGGTCTATTTGAAAGTTTCTCTAGTGAAAGGTGTTGTTCGCTTTGGTTAAAAAAGGAAGTTGAGTCCAAGGTATTTTGGTCCTTATGAGGGGATAACGAGTATTGGCAAGGTAGCTTATGAGTTGAAGTTGCCTAGTGAAATAAATTTGGTTCATGTGGTGTTCCATGTCTCAATGTTGAGAAAATATATTGGTGATCCTAATGCTATTGTGCCTCTTGATGTTGTGGGTGTTGTTGGGATAACTTGACTGATGAGGAGGTTTCGGTTCAGGTTCTAGATAGGTAAGTTAATAGATCGAGGAACAAGGGTGGCATTCATTAAGGTCCTTTAGAGGAACCAACAAATCGAAAGTGCTACTTGGGAGGCCGAAGCCGACATAAAAAAGTGGTATCCTTATCTTTTCCACTCCACTCAAGCCTAATGTATTGATTCTAAGTCCCCTATGTAATTTCATGTCTTATGTTTCAGCCCCTATGTCATTCATATGCATACATGTTTAAGTTGGCAAGTCATGATGATTTTACACTCATGTTATGATTTTGAAAATGATGTTTTAAATGTAATGCGGCATTTTAGTTGGGTCTGATTTGTTTATGATCATTCTTGTCTTGTACGTTCCTTTTAAATTTGGGGATGAATGTTCCAAAGGGGGAGATATTGAAACGACCCTAAAAAGTTCCTGCAAACATGCCTCAGAATGCCCGAAATTTTAAATTCCATATATCTCAAAATCCATTTGTTATTTAAAAAATTTGACTTCATATTCTTGTTCACGGGGTCCAAATTAGGCGAAAAGGGGTCTAACCCCGATTTAAGAGCGAAAGATTAGCAATTATGAAATTCTAAGAACGCAAATTCTAGTGGTGTTTTCGCGTTGCCCTCACAACGCGCCCTAGTTCATTTTAGGACTATTTTTTTAGTTTGGTCCAAGACATCTAAGTCTAGGTCCTAAGTATTCCCAAACGTGTATTTACTTATATTTAGCAAAATTTCATCCTTATATCATCCTAAACATTTTTCAATACTCACTCAAACACTTAGTCATATTTTTACTCCCCAAACTTAAGTCCCAAAACCCTCATCCCAAGCTAAGGTTCTCTGTCAATGTTCTTCAAGCTTTAAGTCTCCATCTCCAATCTTCACCAAATTCATCTCCAAGCTAAGGTATGTGGGTTTCTTTCATGGGTTCCTTCCACCCATGATACCCAAGTCTCCTTTTACTCAAATTGCATGATTTAAAGTTGATTTAGTGGGTCTTACATAATATGAAATTCACTACACACTATATTAAATCTATGTAATGTTGTGACGGTTTTTCTATGATTTGAGCTCTAAATCTTGAATCTAATGTTAGAATTGATGAGGGTTATTGATTTATATTGCTTGAGGGTGTTGCAAGGCGTTGATCCTTGTCTTACAATGGATTTTCTTACATGATTTTATCTCTATATTCCATGGTTTTATACTAGCATTACACACCCTCTAAGTGTTTGATAAAATATCTGAACGTGGTTGCTTGAGGAGTTCAAGGTCCAAAGCATGAGATATGATATGATTAATTATATGATGATGAAATGAGCGAATGTACATGATAAATTCTATATGAAGTGTTACATTAGACCATACCCAATCCGGGGGGAAAGAACTAAGAACCCAGATAACTATGTCAGGGGTTAGTACATTGATAGCCAATCAAGGGGCTAGTTCCCTGATAACCGGGTGGGGGTTTGTACTCATCAACCGAGGTGGGGGTTTGTACTCATCAACCGAGGTGGGGGTTTGTACTCATCAATCATGTGAGGGGTTTGTACCATACCACAAGGGTGATTAGGTGAGATCATCATCAACTAACCAAGGGTTTGTACTTGCGAAAGTCTAGCTTGGTCTATTCTATATGTATGATAACCTATATGAGCACGAGTTATTCAAAGATGTTTCACTGGAGCATTGATCATACATGCCATATTATTATATGAAGTCTGTTGCCTATTGTTATGCATTTTGATTATGAGGCCTAATCCTTGTTGCATCGCATCCTACATACTTAGTACATTCAAGCGTACTAACGCATACTCTATGCCTACATGATATCACCATGTAAGAACCAGTGCACAAGTTGATCACCCTCCTCCTACACGTGGCTAGTTCGATTCCACTCAAGCTAGTTGGTGAGTCCTCAACTTTGGGGACCTTATTCTATGTTTCTCTTATTGTATATTGAGACATTCTTCCTTATGTTCTATTTTTCCTATAAGGGTGAGCTCGGTTGCTTTGTCTTGGCCCCTACTCTTATCTATGTATTAGAGGTGTTTGTTGGACAAGTTATGCATCTATGATATGAGATTTGACTCTTGTCTCTTGATTATGATATTGTGCAAGCTTTCCCTTAGCCCCTTTACCCCTATTCTTGCTCTTTAATGTCTTTTATTTGCTTCCGCTGCCAAAGATGTGTAATGACAAGGTAAGAGCCTTGTCTGGGGTCTCATTGGGTTCTCCATTCGTCGTGTCATTTCTAGGCCCTAGGCTTGGGTCGTGACACATCTCTACCTCTATTTAGAGCATATAGATAATTAATAATTTTATGGTCTATCTTTCCACACCAAAAACATGCACTCGTGTTTCTCAAACATGTCCGACATGATTCCTTCATATTTTGGGCACCCAAGAGGAATTGGTGCACTATTACCACTGAGCTCAGCATATGGATTGTGCCCTTCTTATCCCTTCTTCGGAGGCCAAAGGATAATATCTCATCTTATGCTTGATACTGCCACACTTGAAACAACCCTCAATGCCAGTCAAACACTTTTCTTGATTCTTTTTGCCATACTGTTGGCAAATGGCGATAGGAAGCCTTTCTTTTTTGTACTTGGGTACTTATAGACTAGTAGAAGATAAAGCACAATCAACTCGGGCTCTCTTTTCCTTCTTTTTCTCCCTCTTATCATTTGTAATTCTGGGGACACCCGCCTGTAGATTTAGTTAAGCAGTTATAACTTTGGCCAATAGCCATAGAGCATTGTGAATCTCTGTATTTGATATGTCATTGTTAGGAAGTTGATCCTCATGCGAGGATAGTTACCATCTTGTCCACCATTCTAAAGAGCGTGAGATCTATTTTGAAATGTAATGGATGGAAATCAAAAATAACCCTTAGAGGATTTATCTCTACCGCGCGACATGGATCATGAAAAAATGATTCATTTACTAAAATGCCTCATAGCCTCCTATTTATAGTTGTGGCGCTCTTCACAATTATGAACAAGACTATACTATATGTGGTGTGTTGGATTTTTAAGGACCATTTACAAACATAGTGCTCTGATACCAAGCTTGTCACGACCCAAGCCTAGGGCCTAGATGTGACACGGCGAATGGGAAACCCAAAGGCAACCCAAATAAGCCTCTTAAGTATATCATTTGCACACCCTTAGTTGCGAAAGCATAATTAAACAACATGTAAGTAACATAAAATTCTACAGGGAAGCGGGACTTTGGACTCACACTATGGGGATGTTATAGGGGAGAAGATTTGAAGGAATCACAAAACAAAGAAGGTCTGAGAGACGGGTAAGTATAACTCACATTATGGGGGCAATTGGAGACTTGGGACGTCTATCACATTATCAACAAATATCAACATATAGAAGGGGATAAGGACAACGAAAAGTCTACTAACCACATAAACATAGCGGAGTCAAGACCATAACATATATAGCCATATATCCAATGACACCTCTAAGATGAGTGGAATGGGGGCCAAGACATCTCCTAGGCTCACACTCAAAAGAAAAGTATCCATAAGTAAATAATTCTTAGCAAAGCATGAAAGGAAAGTGGATGGTGTCCCTAAAATAGAGGACTCATCAATAGCAATCTTTGAACAAGCCATCTAGCCATGAGAAGAAGGATGAATGAGAGCTCAGGTCCCTATATGATTATATCATCTAGGCAAAAAGTATGTGTTAGTACTTTGAATGTACTAAGTATGTGGGGTGCAATGCAACAAAGGACAAGCCATAATAATCAAGATGCATAATCATGATCAATAGACAAAAGCTCAATGTGATATGAATAATCAATGCTTACTTAAAACATGCATGGAGATAATAAAACTTTCATAATGTATAATACATATGTGGAAGGAGACCCTAATCGACATATAAGACCAAGTGAGCTACTATTTGGAATCTTGATGTTTGTCTCCTCACCGAAAAAGGAGTGATATACTTGCCAAGGTAAACCAAACTTGACCCCACATAGTGGGTAACTTGTCCTAGTCGGATCCACTAGTAAAGCCCATTTAGGAAAATAATATAAACTTATGGTGGCACATAGTTAAGAGACCAAGACTTTATATAAGGACCCCGTGGGTCGAGCTCCCACCTTAAGCCTATTTCAGCGCTAAGTTTAATCCCATGGAATACTTGAAACAATCATATATTTAATTATAACTTGAATGACTTGTAAAAACATGATAACATGGTATGAATAGTTCATTCACATACTTGACTTTACACGTGGGCATATTCCTTATACTAAAGGGTAAAAATATTTGATGGACTTGACCCCTTCTAGTAGACAATGCATTACACATGAGAGTAGGACTTGTAATATGCTTGACCCCTTCTGGTGAGCTCTAGTTTGTACATAATTGTAAAATAGTTATCATGCTTGACCCCTTCATGTGTAAATCATTCATTCACAAGAGGGTAGGATATAGTATAAGGGCTTAACATCTTACTTATGAATCATAGGAACTTTTCATGAGTTCAATGCATGCTTAGGAGCCTATAATATATCATGTCATGCTTGTCTTGCAAAACATGTAATAGTCATTCATCAACATAAGAATCCTTGTCATGTAAATATAGTCAAACATGGTGGGTATATGTACATATGCATAAAATAATGCAATTCAAGAGTATAAGATAAGTTAGGCATAAAATAAATTCATTTGGAAATTATTCAATTCAACCCACCAACATTGTAGTAGAAATCTCAATTTGGGTGTCATAGAATCCACCTTAAATGTTCACAATCTTTCAAAATTTGCATAGTTCACATCATGCATAGCTTTAATATATATAAACCAACTCATGAAATAAGCCTTCAATAGAAATTCATACTTACTCAATCAATACTTGAAGAACTTAAACTCAAATCATGTTTATAATACATAATAAAGTTTACCCATAAAGTATTCAAACTTAAAAATCATAAAATTTGGTAATGAAGAAGGATTGGCTTCATGGGTGGAAGAATCCCCATGAATTAATCCCACATACCGTAACCTTGGAGTTTTCTTGAAGAAAGACATGAGGAAGACTTGGGCTTGAATTGGTTTCTTGAAATTCAAAGCAAGCTCTTGAGATATTTTGGATTTAGATAAGGGAATTGTGAGCAATTAAGAGGACTTTTGAGAGGGTTTGTGAGTGTTCTAGAGCTTGAAAATAGCTAAAGAGTATGGTATTCCCTCATTCATAGGCATTGGCTTATTATCCAATTGCCCTTAAGTGAAAATAGAAAATTAAGGAACTTGTTCGACTAGTTCGCTATAAGTCCACGATGCAAAATTGGAGCAGACTAGTGCATTTCCGTGCGTAGTTAGATTTTTCGCCTATTTTGGCCTAGGAATGGGTTTAGGACATTCTTCCACTAGTGTGTGGCAAGTCCTTAATGTGGACTGATCGCAAACCCTTTCTAGTTCAGCTCCTATAGCACAATATTATTTTTCGCTATGGGTCGTCTTAAAATCGAAGACCACCCCTTTCTGACACAATTTTTCCCCTTGAAAAAGAATGGAGCCGGATTTGTGAAATCAAGCACGAATTTTGATTCAAGAAATACACTATAGAGTATTTTCTGAGGCACATGAGAGATGTTACACCACCACATAATTGCAATATCAGTGCTAGTAGTTCCATAGTTAAGGAGATGTTTGACTACCTGTTGAAGAAAGCTGAGACACAAGCTGAGACCTTGAGGGGAATGAAGTCTGACATCTCCAGCATAAATCAGAAAATTGAGTCTCATTTTATTGCTAACAAACAGCTTGAGAACTAGTTTGGTCAAGTATCAGCTTAACTCAACCAACGCAGAAAGGTACACAACTAGCAACATAGGTTAAATCCAAAGAATGAGGGGAAGTGCATGGCAGTTACTACTCGTGGTGTTAAGAGTACAATTAATCCTCCTACACCAGTAGATGATGATGATGTTCAAGAGGAAGCAGCTGACGTCAAGGATGCTGATAGCAAAGACGATCGTGTCAAGAATGGGATGAGTGATGCCACAGAGACACCACAGAAGTTGAAGCCCATTCCTAGACCTTCTCTTCCCTTCCCTCAAAGAATCAAAAAGGGGAGGAGGAGGGAAAGTTCAAATACTTTTTCTCCATGCTGAAATAACTCTCCATCAAACATCCCTCTTATTGAGACATCGGAGAAGATGCTAGGGTATGTGAAGTTTATGAAGCGCCTGGTTACAAAGAAGTACATTGTCAGCCAAGAGCTCTCCCTAAAGCTTCAGCATTGTGATGCAATTGCCACAAGGTCTTTAGTGCAAAAGCGAGAAGATCCTAGTTTTTTTATCATACCCTGCACTATTGGAGATTTAGAGTTCGTAAGGGCATTGTGTGATCTTGGTGCTAGCACAAACCTGATGCCCTTCATAGTCTTCAAGAAGCTAGGACTGGGAGCCCCTACTCCGATGAGCATGCAGTTGTTGATGGATGACTGCATGGTGAAGAAACTTGTTGGGATACTCTATGATGTGCTTGTCAAAGTGGATAAATTCATATTCCCTACAAATTTTATGATCTTGGTCTACGAGGTTGACTTTGAGGTCCCTATCATCTTGGGGAGGCCCTTCATAGCCACTGGGCATACCTTGGTGGACATAGAGAGGGGCCAACTCAAGTTCTGATTAGGAAAAGATGAGGTCATGTTCAACATCTGCCAACATGCAAAGAAAGAGGATAATTTGTGGGAAGTCTCTGTTATAGAGAATATTGATGATGCAAAACCAGAGGTACCACTTGAAGAGAGATTGCATGTCGACCCTCAATAAGTTGTGTTGATAAATTTTGAGCATGATGGTGTCCAGAGTATAAGGAGACTGTGAAGGCATTAGGGGTATCTTATGCCCCTAGGCGTCAAACTAAGTTGGAGTTGGACTTATAGAATTGAGAGTCACCACCTACTAAACCATCCATAGAGGAACCACAGGTTATGGAGTTAAAGGCTCTTCCATCCTATCTAAGATATGCAGTTTTGGGCGTCAACAACACCTTACCAGTCATAGTCGTTGTGGACCTGAACAACAAATAGGTGAATGCTCTTGTAGCAGTACTTAAACAATTCAAGAAGGCCATTGGGTGGATGATTGCAGATATTATTGGTATCCCTCTGGGGTATGTACTCAAAAAATCCAATTGGTCAAGGAGTGCAAGTTGATTATTGAGCACCAAAGGCATCTGAACCCCCCCCCCCCCCCCCCACACACAAGAGGTTATGCACAAGGAAATCATCAAGTGGTTGGATGCAGGGGTGATCTATCCAATCACCAATAGTGAATGTGTGAGCCCCGTTCAGTATGTTCTAAAGAAAAGAAGTATCACTATGGTCCCAACTACTAGCAACGAGTTAATTCTCATGCAGCCAGTCATTGGGTGGAGAGTATGCATGGACTACATGAAGCTCAATGCATCAATAGAAAAGGACAACTTCACTATGTCGTTCATGGACCAAATGCTAGACCGATTGGCTGGAAAAGGCAAGTACTACTCTTTGGATGGTTATTCAGGCTACAACCAAATCACCATTTCTCCAGAGGATCAAGAAAAGATAGCGTTCACAAACCCCTATGGCACCTTATTATTAAAAAGGATGTCATTCGAGTTGTGCAGCACACCAGTAATATTCCAAAGATGCATGATGTCTATTTTCTCAAACATGGTAGAGAACACTATTGAGGTCTTGATGGATGACTGTAGTATGGTTGGTGACAATTGCTTGAAACACATGTAGCTGTGCTTAGAAAGTGTGAGGAATGCCATTTGGTGCTAAACTGGGAAAAGTATCACTGCATGGTGAAGGACGGCATTGTGTTGGGGTACATAATCTCCATCAAGGGAATCAAGGTTAACAGAGCCAAAGTGGAGGTGATTAAGAAGCTTTGACCACCTATCTCTATCAAAGGTGTGAGGAGCTTCCTAAGGCATGTAGGGTTCTATAGATGCTTCATAAAGGACTTCTCTAAAACTACACATCCATTGTGCAAGCATCTTGAGAAGGATGTTAAGTTTTTGTTTTATGATGCACGTTTGGAAGCCTTTGAAAATTGAAGCAAAAACTGATTTTGGCTCCTATCATTGTAGCTCTAGATTGATCAAATCCCTTTGAAATCATGTATAATGCATATGGTGTCGTACTTGGTATGAAAGTGCCAAAAGAAGATACTACATCCCATAAACTATGCTAGAAAATCCCTAAATGCAGCACAGAAGAACTACACTATCACCGAACAGAAGCTACTTAATATGGTCTTTGCGTTCGATAAATTCATATCATACCTATTGGGAACCAAAGTCATGGTGCACATAGATCACTCCATACTAAGGTACTTGATGGCAAAGAAGGATGCAAAGTCGATATTAATTCAAAAGGTACTACTTCTTCTAGAATTTGACTTTGATGTCATCGAAAAAAAAGGGACTGAAAAGCAGGTTGCATATCATCTCTACAGATTAGAAGATGGAGCCATGGAAAAGTTTAGCGATGCATTGAAGATCAATCATTCATTCTTAGGTGAGTGAGTGTTGGCAGCATCCCATAATTTAATACTATGGTGCAGACTATGCAAACAATTTAGTTAGTGATATTGTGCCGCCATACCTTAATACCCACTAGAACCACAAGTTCATGTCTGATCTGAGAAAATTATTTTGGCATAATCTATACTTGTTTCGTATATGCAAAAACAAGATTATTCATCCTTGTGTTCCTAAGGTTGAGATGATGAGTATCCTATAGGCATGCCACTCATGTCTAGTAGGTGGGCCTCATAGTGGAGCTCAGACAGCACATAAGATCGTGCAATGTCGCTACTATTAGCCAGCCATCCACAAAGATGCTCACGACTATGCTAAAGTATATAATAGATGTCATAGAGAAGGTGGTGTTTCTCGTAGGAACGAGTGCTCCCTAAACCCCATTATAGTGATTAAATTATTAATGTATGGAGAATAGACTTCATGGATCCCTTCAACAGTTCACACGAAAAGAAATACATTTTGGTTCTTGTGGACTATGTATCAAAATGGGTGGAGGCAGTTTCTCTCCCCAATAATGAAGGCAAAAGTGTCATAACATTTCTGAAAAGGAACATTTTTTCAAGGTTTGTTACCCCTCAGATGATCATTAGTGATGGGACCTCTCACTTTTATAACAGATTATTTAAGGCTCTTCTTGAAAAATATGGGGTAAAACATCAGGTGGCAACACCTTACTATCTAAGACTATGTATGTGAACTAGAAAAATTGGTCGCAGAAGCTTGATGACACATTATGGGCATACTAGACAGCATTCAAGACACCTCTTGGCATGTCTCCCTACTAACTTGTCTTTGGGAAAGCTTGTCATTTTTCGGTGGAGCTTGGGCACAAGGTGATGTGGGAGTTGAAAAAGTTGAATCTAGACTGGAATGATATGGCAAACTCTGGGCTGAGCCAACTCAATGAGCTTGATGAATTTTATTTGAGGGCGTATGAGAGCTTACCCTATACAAACAAAGGATGAAGCTACAACACGATCGTTATATAAGGAATCGCCAACTCACACTAGGGGACTCAGTGCTTCTATACAACTCCAGGCTAAAGTTTTTCCCTGGGACCCTTTAGGGTAGTACATATCTTCGATCATGGGACCATCAAGTTAGAGAAAAGAAATGGTAGGATATTCAAAGTGGATGGCTGAAGAGTCAAGTTGTACCTTGGCAATGTGGAGGAAATAAAAATAGTAGAAGCATGAGCACTTGGTGAAGTCTGAGTACCTAAGTTGTCTATGTCATGCCGCGATAATAAATCAGGCACTGCTTGGGAAGTAACCCAAGGTAGAGACCAGCGCTTAGGCGCCCAGGTATGTCTTTTTGACCCCTGTACTTTATTTCACATTTTTGGTGTGCATTGGGGACAATGCACCTCTTTTTCGATGGAATGTGTATAGTTTAGCCTCCATGAAGTCTAAGTAGCCCTGGCCAATAACTATCCCAAATTTTAAATCCTAGGGGTTTTCCTGTATGTGTTCTTTTTCCCCATGGATATTTAATTTATATAGAACCAACTTGTTGAGGATGTGTAGGCAGTATTGGTAGCATATAGTATTAATGTATATGAAAGATATGTCTTTATGTTCTTTTGTGTGAAAAAATGATACCCAAAAAATTTTTTGTTAGTTAGTGTAGATAGCAACCATGCATGTTTAATTGTGTTGACAGTGGTTGTTCTAATAAGTGAGGATAAAATTGAGATGAAAAGCATGATCTGAGAATCTGTGCTGATAGTGTAATCAGTGCTATATGAGTGTGAGCTTGCTTTGCTAAATTCATGTATGGTGTTTCAATTTAGGATTTCCCTATTACTTTGACTTGGACTGTAGGTTAGTTGGTTTGGAAAGGATCTTAGACCATTGCTCATAATAGTCCACTTAGCCTAAATAACCAACCAAATTTGTGAAAAAATCTTTAATCCTAATGTTTTAGCATTACATACACATTTTCTTTGTAAAAACCAAAGTGACCTAGCCTTATTAGATGTAAAATCTTGAAATTGCCCTTGGTCCTTCCTGGAGCATTGTGTACCTTGACTGAGGCAAAGACTAAGTTGAGGGTGGCTACCAAAATTGGTCCTGGTTCTTAGGTTGGATATTGTACACCTTGACTGAGGCCAAAAGTCTAAGTTGAGGGTGGCTTGTGTAAGGGTAAACACAAAATGAGGAGGAAAATTAGTGATACATGGAAAAGGAGAAAAAATGTATTTTTGCTGTAAGAAAAACAAGTGATGCCTCAGCAATGAACTAAACAAATGATGTGAAAATGAAAGGTAAAAAGCTAAAAAAAAATGAGAATAAAGCACCCAGAAAAGCTTGAAATAGGAGAAAGGGAGAATGACATGAAAAATAACAGTGTTGGTAGGGCTAAAGTGTGGAAAAATGCAGTGACAAGGAGGGCCTTTAGTCACATGTTCCCAAAACATCATACCAAATCCCCCTGAGCCTACGTTGCAAGCCAGTAAAGTCCTAAAGTGATCCTAGTCCAAGTAGTCAAAGGTCGTGATCATGAATATAAGGGAAAGCATATGGTATTGAGCATGGTATTTGAATATTTTTTGTAAGAGTGAGTGATTTTCCATAGTACTAAGATTATACTTGAAAATATCATTGTGAGTAAGATATGGGACTCCTTTCTGTATGGGAACTTGCATTACATTGTTAACATTAGACTAGCTCAGTGATTGTGGCTTGTTGATAATTACATTGCTTGTCATAGTTGCCTTGTCACATGGATTGATCTATGCTAGTTTGTTGGATAGCTATCTAAGATGATTTTAAAGTGATGTGGGTATCAGTGCTTGAGTTGGATATGATGTAAGTCGTTAGATTGAGTTCTATGTATTACTGTGCTGCTTATGTAGATTGAGTCTGTTGCTTGAGGACAAGCAATAATTTTAAGTAGAGGGTATTAATGTGCTGTCAAAATACAACACTATTGATGCTTAAAACTTGGAATTTTGTGTGTTCTCAATGTGATTTTAGTAGATTTGATGTGTTTTTAAATTTTTTTGCAGGATTACTGAAACGCTCCAAAAATGTGCTTTGGAAATGCCCATAATCAGAATTTTCATATATCTCAAAATCTGTGTGTGATATTGAAAATCAGACTTCATATTCTCGATCAGGGGAAAACATTAAGTGGGAAATGGGTATAACCCTGATTCTAGAGGACCCATAGTGAAAAATAATTATCGCTAAATTTCCTTATCTAGTGTGTGTCTGCACCCTGCATGTCACTCGCTAGGGGTGCAGAGCAGTACAAACTGGGCCTGTATGATGAATTTGCATCGCGCCAAGGATGCGGTCTAACGTAAGTGTTTCCTTGGCTTTTCATTTCTGCCTAAGGGTAATGAGTTCATAACCCCACACCCACTTATGCGTGAAAAAATACCTATACTTAGCAATATTTCAACTCTATATCACTCAAGACTCTTTCAAAACTCTCTCCAAGACTTGACCAAACATCTCAATAGAATTCCAAAGATTTCAAGCCTAACATTGGAACACAAGGATTCTCTCCAAGCCCAAAGTTCTCTTCCATCTCAACTCAAGGAAACCCAAGTTTGAGATATGTGGGTTTCATCCATTAGGTCCTTTCATCCATGGAGCCCAATCTCCCTTTAAAGAAAATTGCATATTTTTAAGTTGTATCATCTATGGGTATCTCTTATTATGTATTTTGATTATAAATTATGTTCGGGTTATATGAAATATTGATTGAATATGCATGTTTATCTATTTCAAGCTTATACTATGAATTGGTTTTGGTTATTGAGACTATGCATGTTTTGAGCTGTGAAACTATGATCTATTATGAGATTTGAGGATGGATTTCAGGGTATCTTACATGAAGGTTTTACTATATGTTGGTGGGATGATTCACACTGAGTTTTCTCATATTATTTCACTCTTGAATTGCATGATTTTGAACTAGCATTACACACCCACCAAGTGTATGATAATATGTCTTGACAAGGATTCTCAACTTATTGATAACCTACTACATGGTTTATAAGTCAAGTGACTTTATGAAAAATAAGGGATTGTATTTACGCATTAAATTCATGAAAATCATCTATAGTATTGCAAGTAGACCACACCTTGTTGGGGGATGACATGCCCAATCACCTTGTTTAGGGGGTAACATGCCAATATCACCATGTTGAGGGGTGGATAACTCGACCACCTTGTTGGGGGGGTGACACGCCCATACCACCATGTTGAGGGGTGGATACCTCAACCATCTTTTTAGGGGTGACATGCCCATACCACCAAGTTGAGGGGTGTAACGATTCCAAAAGTGCCCAAAAATGTGCCTCAGAATGCCCAGAATTTTAACTTTCATATATCTCAAAATCCGTTTGTTATTTTGAAAATCTGACTTCGGATTCTTGTTTGGGGGGTTCAAATTAGGGGGATAAGGTCTAACCCCGATTTAGGAGTGAAGAATTAGCAATTACAAAAATTCAAAAATGCAATTTTCAATGTGTATTCCCGACACTGGCGCAACGCGTCAGTGCCTTATTTTGAGCATATTTTTGTTTTCGGGTCCAAGGCTTTGGGTCTTGGGACCAAGGTTTCCCATACGTGTTTTTACCTATACATAGCCAGATTTCACCCGCATATCATCCTTATATTCCCCAATACTCACTAAAACACATAGCCATATTTTCACTCCCCAAACTCAAGTCCCAAACCCTCATCACAAGTTAAGCTTCTCCTTCAAGGTTCTCCTTCAAGCTTCAAGTCTCCATCTACAATCTTCACCAAGTTCATTTCCAAGCTAAGGTATGTAGATTTCTTTCATGGGTTCCTTTCATCCATGATACCCAAGCCTCCTTTTACTCAAATTGCATGATTTCAAGTTGATTTACAAATGGATCTTGCATATTATGAAATTCACTGTATACTATGTTAAAGCTATGTAAAGTTGTGACTATTTTTCTATGTTTTGAGCTATAAATCTTGGATTTATTGTATGGTTTAATGAGGGGTTTTGATGTATATGTCTTGAGGGTGTTGCAAGGTGTTTAATGATGGTTTTAAAATGGAATTTCTTACATGATTTCATCTCTAAATTGCATGGTTAATACTACCATTTCACACCTTCTAAGTCCTTGATAAAATGTCCAGATGTGGTTTCTTGAGTAGTTGAAGGTCCAATGCATAAGATATGATATGAATGACTATAGGATGATAGAATGAGCTTATGTATATGATACACTCTATATAAAGTGTTGCATTAGACCATACCCGATCCGGGGGGACAAGAGTCGGGTAACATATTGGGGGTTTATACTCATCAACCATGCAAGGGGTTTATACTTCATCACCGTATTGCTAAGGTATGATTACCATCAATCATATGAGGGGTTTATACCACATAACCACCAAGGGGTTTATACCTTGAATAGCTATCCTGGTCTCTTCTACACATATGATATTCTATATGAGCATGAGTTTATCAAGCATTATTTTACTATAGCATTGATCATACGTGCTATATTGCTATATTATGCCTATTGCCTATAGTTATGCTTTTTGGTTATGATGCCTATCTATTATTGCATTGCATCCTACATAATTTGTACATTCAAACGTACTAACTCATGCTCTTGGCTACATGATATCACTAAGTAGGGATCGAAGCACAAGTTGATCACCCTTCTCCTCCATATGGCAAGTTCGGTTCTATTCAAGCTAGTTGGTGAGTTATCCACTTTGAGGACCTTAGTATAGTCTTCTCTTATTATGTATTGAACATTCTTCTTTACTTTCTATGTAGACTATAACGGTGAGCCCGGTTGCTTTATCTTGGCCCTCGCTCATATCTATGTAGTAGAGGTGTTATTGGACATGCTATATGTCTATTATATGAGCCTTGACTCTTGTACCTTGATTACGATGTTGTGCAAGCTTTCCCCTTAGTCCCATTGCCCCTATTTCTACTTTTTTATGTCATTTAAATGCTTCCACAACCAATGATGTGTAATGATAAGTTAAGAGGCTTGTTTGGAGACCCTTCCGGCTCCCCATTCGCCATGTCGCATCTAGGCCCTATTTTAGGTCATGACAAACTTGGTATCGGAGCACTAGGTTGATAGATCCTTGGAGTCCAACACACCTCATCAATTAGAGTCTTATTCATGGTTGTGTTGTACACCACAACTATTAGTAAGAGGCTATGAGGCGTTCTAGGAAATATTCCACTTCTTCATGATCCATGTCGTGCGATAGAGTAAGATCCCCCAACGTTTATTGCTAATCCCTAACCATTATATCCTAGGATATATCTCAAACTACTCAGGATAGTGATAAGACGAATATGAAGATTGTGAAGATTTGCAATGCTCTATGGAAAGTGGCCAAAGCAGCGACAAAATTGCAACTCACCTTGAACAACAAGTGGGTGCTTTCGGGACTTCAAATGGTAAGAGGAGAGATAGTGAGGCCAAGAGGGCCAGTGTTGAAGGCAAGTTCCAAAGTCTCAGGGATAGGGGTGATATTATGTGTCTGACATGTGATAAGACTCATAGGGGCCCATGCTTCAAAGGAACCAATGCTTGTTTTGAGTGCAGTGAAGTAGGACATAAGAGGATGGATTGTCCTCAAATACGCAATAAGATTAAGGAGGGTGATGAAGGGATGACTCATCTTAGATGCCCAAAATGTGGGAGGACTCATAGTGGCGCATGTTGAAGGAACACGGGTGTATGCTTTGTGTGTGGTAAGGTAGGCCATAGAATTTCGATTTGCACATATGGTTGACCTTTAGATCAAGGTGGTCGTGTTGGTCAAGTGACTCGAGGAGGGGATGAGATGCCCGATGCTATTACCAGTAAGTTGAGGTTTTCTTGGCTTTATTGTGCATGTATTGTAAGGCTAGGTGTGCCACTATTTCTTCTCTATTCTTTTGGTTACTAGTGGGGTTTCTCATATGCCCAAGGTGTTGTGTGGATCTTGGGTGTCTATCCTTTTGTTCGGTATGTTATTACTAGAAGGTTCATAGGTGTTGATCCGAGTTTGTATTGCATTAGGTCTTGTTGTATGCTTGTTGGAGTGGCATGGTGGATGTGAATGAAGTTACAAGGATGGAATAGGTACATGCATGTAGTATCTTCATGGATGGTAGGACCAGTAGAGCTAGATCCCGAATCCCCAATGAACCCGTCTTGAAGTGGGAGGTTGTCAAGTAATAGCAAAAGAGGTAGGTCCATTTCTTGTCTTAGGGTACAATTGGGTCTTTAAGCGGTTGCATTTGTTATCTTGTAAGAATGGAGGTGTAAACCCTAAGTTGTTTTGTTATTGAGTTGTTGGTGGTGGTAGATGAGGCCTTGAATGTCCCTTTCTAATATTTCAAAATTGGGGTAGTGTTTTTTGGTTTGACTAGTGCGCTGGTTATGCCTACAAGTCTCATGAATAGGATCTTTTAGCCCCTACTCTAACAGGCTTATGGTGGTTTTGGTGATGATGTGATGGTTTTTGTTCCCTAATGAGGTAGTGCATGTGAGTCTTTTGAGGGTAGTACAACAAATTTTAAGGAAGAAGGTGGGATGCTGAATAGGAGGAATGGAGATTTTGGTTGTAAGAGGTTGCCTTCCTAGGTCATGTGATGTCGGGTGATGGTATTAAGGTGAACCCTAGTAAGACGAAGGTGATTAGAGAGCAGCCTAGACCTCGACTCCCTTGGGTTAGAGCTTCTTGGGTTTAACGGGCTATTACCGGAGTTTGTAAATAAGCTCTCTTCTATTGTTTCCCCTATGACTTAATTGACCCTAAGTAAGGCCAATTTGGTGACAGATGTTTTGAGTAGGTTGATTTGGTAGGTTCGAGAGTTGATATTTCTTATGTTATTCCTCAGTGCTAGTAGGATTCCTGTGTATGAGGGTTGATCCTTGATCCCTTCGAATCGAGGAGACCCAAAATTATTTTCAAGAAAACCTATATGGATTTTGCTTACTTTAGTTTGGATTTTTTGAATATTATAATTCCTAAAACTCTATTGATGTATGGGTAGTGTTTATTTGATGATTTTAATATGATTTAAACCATTATATGAGTATTTACTTTGGGTTTATGAAATTATAAATATGCATGTCCCTTTTTGAATTACTTATGTATGAGAGATTACACCATGGACTTAAAGGTGGAATTAATTATGCTTTCACTTCAATTTCGTATTATAAATACTGATTTTAGATTAAGTCATTAATTACTCATGTCATTCCCTTATTGATCATAGCATATGCATTCATGTACATGGATTGTTTTGAGAAATTATGTTATAGGTTAAGCCCAATTTTTTTTATGGTATGGATTTGACAAAATGTTGGTTATGACAATATTGTGATCACACACATGTCTTTGGTTTTTGGCTCATGGAGCATTTGGGGTGTTTGCACCATTTTGTGTATGGATGGGCTATTCTTATGCATGAATATTTTGACTATGAAATAATAATTTTGACATTTGAGCCTAAGTATAAATTATTATGAATGGTGTTTGGCTTATAAGCCTAATTGTGCATTGAAATGATTCAGAAAAAAAAATGACAGTTGCCTCTTTGAAAGTGTGTATATGTATGTTATAAGTATTCTTGTGGGAATAGCTCTGATGGATTGAGAGGGGGGTCTATAAGGGTTGCCCCTTATTTTTGTTGCATAGAGCCTTGTCTTATGATATTGGTTGAACTTAGCTTGATGGATTGGAGGTCTTATGGTAGTTTGGGCTACTTGCATAGCATGCTTCTGATGAGTATAGAACCCGTAAGGTAGTAATATGATGGTTAAGGATGGTCGATCTATTTGGTCAAGTCCAATAGGGTAGTCACTTCCCTAAGGTTGATTTGAGGTTCGGATTTTGTTCTCAAGTGTGGAGGAGGATAGGTGATATCCTTAAGTGCCCTTTCGAAACTAGGAATGAGCGTTTTGATTATTAGTTGAGTTGTTAGGTGTGCCTGTGCACCGGTTGTGTCTATTGGGTTTCATGAATAGGGTCTTAAAACCCTACCTTGGTATGTTTGTTGTGTTCTCTAGTGATGAGTTATTGATTTGTTTAGAGCTTGTGGATCATTTGGGGGTAGTGTTGCAAGCCTTAGGGGAATGAGAGGTTGTTTGCTAAAAATGAAAGGTATGCATTATGGATAGCAAGAAGGTGGTTAGAATTCTTAAGGATTATGAAATGGGTGTGCATCCGATAAGGCTAATGTTGCGGTCAATGCTCTAGGCAGCGTAGCATGTATTATTGATGGTGGCGAGGAGGAGACTAGTGGGGTCCATCAGTTGGTTAGATTAGAAGTTAGGTTAAGGGAAGTCGAGCATAGTAGCATAGCATTCTTGATGGTTCCAAATCTTCCTTGATTAAGAGGTCTAGATTAAGCAAGGCCTTGATTTCGCCTATTAGAGTTGGAAGTTTTTGGTGGAAAGATGGTAGAGTGGACATAGTCTCCCGGGGGGAGATGGTAGTTCGTGGTGACAAGTGGAATAGGTGTGGTTAGGGTTGACAAATGAGTTTATGGTTGTGATACCTTTTAGAGTGTAGACAAGGTTGGTAAGGTTGCAGGTGGATGAGATTTTCATAGGGATATAATTATGGTTTGTCCGATTTTTCATACCTTTAGGTTGAAGGGATGTGGTGGTGACTCTAGTGCTATAGAGCTCGTCAGATTGTCGGTGTTATGGAGGATAAGTTGCCTTAGGAAGAGGTCCCAGTGGAGGTATTGGATGGAAGGGTTGAAGAAGTTGATTGGTAAGGAGGTAGTGTTCGTCAAGGCCCTTCGGAAGAATCGTCAAGTCGAAAGTGTCTCTTGGGGAGCTGGAGCGGGCATGGAAAAGTGATATATGTACCTCTTTCATTTTATTCAAGCTTCTGATAACATGTTGAACCCCTTCTTATGATTTCAAGTCTTATGTTTCATCCCCTATGTCATTTGCATGCACCCATGATCATGTTGACAAGTTCATGACGATTTTTGACACTTATGTTGAGATTTTGAAAATGGTGTTTTGAAAGTGACGTTGCATTCTTGTTGGGGCTTATTTGTTCTAATCACTCTTGTCTTGTACGTCTCTTTTCCATTCAAGGATGAATGTTCCCAAGGGGGAGATACTGTAACGACCCCAAAAAGTGACCAAAAACGTGCCTCGGAATGCCTGAAATTTTAATTTTCATCTATCTCAAAATCCATTAGTTATTTCGAAAATGTAACTTCGAATTCTAGTTCAAGGGGTCTAAATTAGAGGGATAAGGGTCTAACCCGATTTAAGAGCGAAGAATTAGCAATTACGAAAATTCAAGAATGCAATTTCCAGTGTGTATTTCGCGATACTGGCGCGATGCGCCAGTGCCTTATTTTGAGCATTTTTCTGTTTTCGGGTCTTAGGCTTTGGGTCTTTGGCCCAAGCATTCCCATACGTGTTTTTACCTATACATAGCCAAATTTCACCCTTATGTCATCCTAAACATTACCCAATACTCACTAAAACACTTAGCCATCGTTTTACTCCCTCAACTCAAGTCCCAAACCCTCATCCCAAGCTAAGGTTCTTCTTCAAGCTTCAAGTCTCCATCTCCAATCTTCACCAAGTTCATCTCCAAGCTAAGGTATGTGGGTTTCTTTCATGGGTTCCTTTCACCTATGATACTCAAGCTTCCTTTTACTCAAATTGCATGATTTAAAGTTGATTTACAAATGGATCTTGCATATTATGAAATTCACTGTACACTATGTTAAAGCTTTGTAAAGTTGTGACTATTTGCTATGTTTTGAGCTATAATTCTTGGATCTATTGTAAGATTTGATGAGGGGTTTTGATGTATGTCTTGAGGGTGTTGCAAGGTGTTGAATGATGCTTTTACAATGGATTTTCTTGCATCATTTCATCACTAAATTGCATAGTTTTATACTACCATTTCACACACTTTAAATGTTTGATAAAATATCCGGATGTTGTGTTTTGAGTAGTTGAAGGTCCAAAACATGAGATATGATATGAAGGACTATAGGATGATGAAATGAGCTTATGTATATGATATAATCTATATAAAGTGTTGCATTAGACCATATCTGATCCGGGGGGACAAGAGCCCGGGTAACCATGTTGGGGGTTTATACTCATCAACCATGCGAGGGGTTTATACTTCATCACCGTGTTGCTAAGGTATGATTACCATCAATCGTGTAAGGGGTTTACACCACATAACCACCAAGGGGTTTATACCTTGAATAGCTAGCTTAGTCTCTTCTACTCATATGATATCATATATAAGCATGAGTTAATTAAGCATGTTTTACTCTAGCATTGGTCATACATGCCATATTGTTATATTATGCCTATTGCCTAATGTTATGAATTTTGGTTATGATGGCTATGTATTGCTGCATTGCATCCTACATACTTAGTAAATTCAAACGTACTAACTCATACTCTTGGTTACATGATATCACCATGTAGGGATCAAAGCACAAGTTGATCACCTTTTTCCTCCATATGGCTAGTTTAGTGCTACTCAAGCTAGTTGGTGAGTCCTGCACTTTGAGGACCTTAGTATATACTTCTCTTATTATGTATTGAACACACTTCTTTGCTTTCTATTTAGACTATAAAGGTGAGTCTGGTTGCTTTGTCTTGGCCTCCATAATTATCTGTGTAGTAGAGGTATTGTTGGACATGCTATGTATATATGACATAAGCTTGGACTCTTTTCCCTTGATTACGATGTTGTGCAAGCTTTCCCCTTAGTGTCCTTTCCCCTATTTCTACTCTTTTATGTCATTTAAATACTTCCGCGACCAATGATGTATAATGATAAGTTAAGAGGTTTGTTTGGGGACCCTTCATACACCCCATTCGGCATGTCACATATAGGCCCTATTTTGGGTCATGACAAGGGGTGGATACCTCGACCACCTTGTTGGGGGATGACATGCCCATACAACCATTTTGAGGGGAAGATACCTCAACCACCTTTTTGGGGGGTGACATGCCCATACCATTATATTGAGGGGTGGATACCTTAATTACCTCACCAAGGGGATGGCATTCCTTGAATTACAAGTAATCGTTTGCTTGGTCTATTTTGGTTATGGTCTCTTCCCACACATGTATTCTATATTTGCAGGTATTATGATTTACATGCAAGTTTCACTTCAAGCATTGATCATGAATGCCATATTGATATTATGCTTATCCATTTTTTATGATTATGTATTTTGACTATATTGTCTTATGTCTTGTTTGATTGCATCCTACGTACTTAGTATATTCAAACGTACTAACATATACTCTATGCCTACATGACATTACTATGTAGGGACCAGAGCATGTGAGATTTGGTTGAAAGAGGTTGCTTTTCTAGGGCATGTGGTGTCGGATGATGGTATTAAGGTGGATGCTAAGAAGACGAAGGTAAGTAGAAATTGGCCTAGACCTTTGACTCCATCAGACATTAAAAGTTTCTTGGGTTCGGTGGGTTATTACCAGAGGTTTGTAAATGGTTTCTTTTCAATTGCTTCTCCCATGACTAAACTGACACAAAAGAAGGCGAAATTTGTGTGGACCGATAAGTGTGAAAAGAATTTCCAAAGTTTGAAAGATAAGCTTGTCTCCGCTCCTATCTTGTCCTTACTGGAAGGACTGGAAGAATTTTTTGTGTAATGAGATGCCTCAATAATTGATTTAGGGTGTGTTTTAATGCAAAGTGTAAGGTGATAGTATGCCTCTAGACAACTTAAGGTGCACGAGAAGAATTATCCCACCTATGATCTAGATTTGGCGATCGTGGTATTTGCTTTGAAATATTGGTGTGACTCCTTGTATGGAGTTCATGTTGATGTGTTTATCGACCACAAGAGTCTCCAATATGTGTTCACCCAAAAGGATCTTAACTTGAGACAAAGAAAGTGGTTAGAGCTCCTTAAAGAATATGATATGAGTGTGCATTATCACCCAGGAAAAGCTAATGTTATGGCCGATGTTGTAAGTAGGTGTCTATGGGTAGTCTAGCTCATGTTGATGATGGTGGCAAAGAGATGGCTAGAGAAGTTCACCGGTTGGCTAGATTGCGGGTTAGGTTGGATAAGATTGATAATGGTGGTGTAGTGGTTGTTAATGGCTCTAAATCTTCCTTGATTGATGAAGTAAAGGCAAAACAAGATCTTGATCCCGCCTTATTAGAATTGAGGCCTTGGTGAGATATGGTAAAGTGGAGATTTTCTCCCAAGGAGGAGATGGTGCCTAGGAGTGGCAAACGAGCGGGTCGAGGTTGGACATGGGTTGGTCAAAAATGAGACACAAAAATGGATCAAATATGAGTTAAGAGTCATATTTTAAATGGGTAAAAATGAGTTACCCAATGGGTAAATATGGGTAAATATGGGTATCCCTCTTTCATTTCACTTACACCATATCTGCAAGTAGGATCACCAGCAGGATCACTTACCCGTATATTACTAACAGGATCACACAGAAATTTTCACAATAACAAAAACAAAATGAGACAACTATAATAATGACTTAATGACTTATACCACCCAGTTTATACCATAACATAATAATGACTTATACAAACCATATCTATTTATGTTATAATACCTATTTTCACAATAACAGAAGAAAAATAAGACAATTATACCACCCAATTTAACAATAACAGAAGAAAGAATTGCCCATAACAAGTCAAAAGCTACACCACAACACATCCTCCAGAGAAATAATGAATCTACCAACTGAAGACATGAGAAAATTTATGTTAAATTTGCTCGACTGCATGTTGACTCTAAAATGAGGAAGACGTTATGCCTACGAATGAGGAAGACTCTGAAATTTGCTCGACAGAATGTTAAGGGCATCACTTGCAACAAAATCCTCACAAATTTTCTGATTTCTGCTATTGTGGATTGTCATTTGAAGTCCAATGACCTAAAATGGTTGAAGAAATCTCCAAATTAAGATAAAGGACCAAAAACAACTAAATTTGGAGCAAAAATTCTAAGATAGAAGTAGAGACAAAGACTAATGTTACAACACATACTCATATATTTGAATCAATTTCAGCAGAAACTTGAGCTCACACATACTTACATATTTGAAGTTGCATTACATACAGCTTAATAAAAAACTACAACCAAAAGAAGAAAGAAATGCCTACAGTTCCAGACACGAGCTAATCTAGAAATCTTCTAAATGAATTCACTAGAAATCTGCAGCAAACAACAGAAAATACCATGGAAAGTACAGAAGAAAGGTGAGCTACTCTTACCTCTAAGGTTTTCAACATAAGGTCGAAGATCGATAGCAATCTCATCTTCATCAGAATCGGATCCATCAAGATCTTAAAAAATTTACAAAAGAAAAGTCATTACAATGTTAAATGTAAATTCTCTAAAGAAACGAAACAAATGAAAATTAATTACCTTCTTGTCCAAAAATCCAATCTCTAGTACATAGTTTTGCATCAGAATTAGCGGGAAGAATAAGACTTTGAAACTTTCCAATGATATGACCTCCTATGCTAAATGTAGATTCAGAGGCTACTGTATTGATAGGCACACTCAAAAGATCATTAGTTTGCTATCCTTCCAAAAGCCAAGTACATCTAGATTCGGATTTGTTTTGCGATCAAGATTAGCTTCTTCCAAATATAAGTCTAATTGAGTTTTACCTGTACTTGATTCTAATTGACTTTGAAACATATCAAACTCCTCAAATGCGTCAGTTAATTCATTTCTACTACTACAAGCATACTCCTTTGTTAACGAGGTTGTAGTAGGAGGTATCAAGTACTCTTTGAATAATAACTGTAAATTATCTTCGATAACCTTCACTTTTTGATCAGCAATATTAGCATCAAGCTTTGAAAAACAAAACTTAACAAAATTCAACTTATATCGAGGGTCAAGAACCATCGCTATAGATAAAATGATACTATATGACTCCCAATATTTCTTAAACTTCCTTAACATCGTAGTAGCCATCTCTTTCATCAATGGATCTCCACTATACTTGTGTTCTTCCAATAACATATCAATTCTCCATATGTTAGGAAGATACAAATTTGTCGTGGTACTTGCATCCAGAAAATAAAGTTGTAATATAATAAAATGGCCTCAAGAATGTAGTTATTATCTAAACCTTTTTCCATTTATCTAAAAAATGTCATGTTTAAAATCAGGATCCACCAAGTCATAATGAATATATGCATGTCGATACAGAAGAGCACTCTCAAGCATTTGATAGGTGGAATTCCACCAAATAGGCATATCTTGGCGTAACTTTTTGGAACATGGTAGATTAAGCTTATTAAGACACTCTGCATATTTCTCTAATCTTATTTCTTAATTCTTGACATACTTAACACCTTTTCTAATTTTTCCAATAGTTGTATCAGCCTTTTCCATAAAGAACTACAGGTACCCTCGAATTTGCTTTCTTCGAAGCCGCCAGCCAAAGTCTCTGATTGCTTTGCTAAATTCCCGGCGACCACTTTCCAATTTCTTCGTTACTGATAAGTCAAGATATGTTTTTTCTTATCTTCATCGAAGTGAGAGTTTGCACCAAAGACATCAAGCACGCCATCGATCCTCTCCCGGCTTCTCCAGTGGCGTCAAGCGCGCCTTTGATTCTTCACCGGCGAGTTCCGGTAGTTCCTTTTTCAGTCTCTCTTTTTGGAAAAATCAATTTCTTCTTCTTCTTTTTTCTTTTTTTCTTTTTTTATTTTGTTTTCCCATGATTTCCGGTGGCATTTGCTAGTTTCCATTCCGGCGAGCATCAGATTTGTCAACCTTTCTGTCAGATTTCTGAAGTATGATCAGTTTCTGGCTTGAGTTTTCTGGGGGGGCAATAGGTTCTGGTGAGATCTTCTCTGATTCCAAACATAGTCATTTTCCATAGACTGTTATCAAGAAGAAGGCTACCACGAGGATACAACAACGAGGATACAGTGAGATTTCCGGCGAATATTGGTGCAATTCGTTTCTAGGTGATATACCCCAATCTCTTCTCTATTCATTATTGTCTTGATTGTTCTTGCATGCAATTTTTTTACAGTTCTTGATTGTTGGCTTGAATGGAATATTGATTGTTCTTGGATGCCTATTGTGATTGTTCTTGACTGCCTATTGACAGCATTATTTCATAAATTTGGTGACTGATCTTAATTGCCTGTTGATAGCATTGTTCAATAATTTTACTGCTGCAGTATATTGTTGTATATTGTTGCTATATATTATGTGGTTGTATATTGCTATATATTGTTATATATTATTGTATATTGCTATATATATTGCGGTATATTATTGTATATGGATGTATATTGTTGTACATTTTGTATATTGTTGTATACCTATTGATTGGTAGTTTTTCTGATTCTTTTACTTGTATATTCGCTAGATTATATTTTTTTGGATCTTTGTAGCTTGGAGAATTAATAGTTCTTAGTCTAGTGGCGTCAAGATCTCATGGTGGACTAGGGTCGTATCATCAGTTGGGGTCAGGCGTTAGGGGTAAGGGTGGTAAGAGGGCCACGGGTTTATGCAAGTTAAGGATAGTATCATGGAATGTAGGGTCACTAACAGGGAAGTCCATAGAATTAGTAAAATGTTTTAAAAAGAGACATATTAATATAACGTGTGTCCAGGAGACCAGATGGGTAGGTACCAAAGTACGAGACGTGGATAGGTTTAAGCTGTTGTACTGAAGTGGTTATAGGGATAGAAATGGTGTAGGTATCCTAGTAGATGAGAATCTTAGGGATTATGTGGTTGAGGTTAAGAGGGTTGATGATAGGGTGATGTTTATTAAACTGGTGTTTGGTAGACATATAGTGAACGTAGTTAGTGCTTATGGGCCCCAAATAGGCCTAGATGGAGAAGTCAAAAGGCTCTTTTGGGAGGATCTAGATGTGGTTGTGCGAAGCATACCAGAGACAGAAAAACTCTTCATTCACAGTGACTTTAATGGGCATATCGGGGCTACTGCTAGCGGGTTTGAAGATATTCATAGAGGCTTTAGTTTTGGGGAGAGGAATGGAAGTGAGACGTCTCTCTTGGATTTTGCCAAAGCCTTTGAGTTAGTGATTGCTAACTTGTGTTTCCCAAAGAGGGAAAACCACTTGATTACCTTCTGTAGTACGGTAGCTAAGACTCAAATAGATTACCTACTTCTCCGAAAGGGCGATAGAAGTCTATGTAAGAATTGCAAGGTTATTCCGAGTGAAAATGTTTCCACTCAACATAGGCTTTTGATAATGGATGTGGAGATCAAAAGAGAAAAGAAGAAGAAGGTTATGTATGCCCAACCTAGGACTAGATGGGAGGCCTTACTCCTGCCCTTTCTCGCAAAATGGAAGAAAAGTTGAGAAACTTAGAGGTGTGAAGTGGTGAAGGTAACGTGAACAGTATGTGGGACAAGACTACTGGTTACATAAGAATGGTAGCTACCGAGGTACTAAGGGTTTCGAGATGGACCTTTGATGGACGTCAGAGCGATTAGTGGTGGAATGATAAAGTTTAGGGAAAAGTGAAAGCTAAGAAGGTCACTCACATAGAGTGCTTAGAGTGTAGGGATGAAGATGAAAAGCATAAGCTTAAGGTTATCTATAAGACAACCAAGTCAGAAGCAAAGATGGCAGTGACGAATGCTAAGTCAGCAGCGTTTAAGCGCCTTTATGAGGAGCAAAGTGATAAAGTCGAGGACAAGAGATTGTATAGGCTCGCTAAAGTAAGAGAAAGGAAAGCTCGCGACTTGGACCAAGTGAAGTGCATCA
>JAOTQR010091216.1:0-32732 GCA_025774065.1 Solanum ossicruentum
GTTTGAAATACGCTCATAATTTGAATCTATATATTATCTTTTAATTATATTAACGTGAATGATAAAAGTACTTAGTAACTAATACCTACTAAAAAGTTTCAATTTACCGACAAATAAAGGGTTTTAGGTTTGATATGGGGCTTATGAATTCTCAAAACAATGTAGCTTTTGGCCTATGATACTTGAAAAGGACAAAAATACCCTTCATTAAAATTACTAGGTTGAATCCACGAAACCCCGATTACGTTCCGTGGAGACAACCATGAGTCATGGTTTGAGTCATCTTGTGCTCCTTTTCCAATCTTCATAGTCTAGTTTTCGACCACCCAATCTACGAAACCTATCTATGGCTCGTGAAACAAGTCGTAGATCAACTCGTGGTATCCTCACTTAGCCAATTTTTTCGTCCTTCAGGATTCCATCTATGAAGCCAAACCATGGATCATAAATAGGATTATAAGTCATCCTATTGGTCGTGGTTTTATTTATAGAAATCTCAATTTTCCATCATCTCAAGTCTTCAATCTACGATTCCTTTCTATGGTCCGTATTACTTTCCATGTCTGTATATGACCCTTATAAATCCCCGTCAACACTTAGCAAATTTTCAAATTCTGAACCTCCCGTGAACAAGCCTGGTCTACAACTTATGGATTTAACCACGAGCCGTGAATTGTGCTCATGAATTGCCTCTGAACATTTCCAGTTCCATCTTTCTACATTTCTTAACTTTTTAACTCACGGGTCCTTACCAATAAGAAAATCTATGAGCACATGTAGTTTGGGACTTGAGGTTCCTATTAGGATTCCCTTAGGAAACATTTTGGACTTTCAGACCAAACTCTATCTCAAGCCTTCTCGACACTTTAGAATTCTAAACTTATCCACTCAAATCATTAATTCTCGAAATAAGATACTTGTTCTTAATGGTAACCTTATTCAATTATCGATAATCAATATAGATGTAAATTGAACCATCTTTTTTCCTAACAAACAAGGATCATCCCATGGTGAGATGTTTGGCCTGATAAAACCTTTATCCAGTAAATCTTTCAATTGGTCTTTTAACTCTTTAAGTTTTTTTGAGCTCATATGGTAAGGAGGAAATGGAGATAAATAAATTTCCCTCTCATGAGGAATTATAATGATCCTCTAGGTCATTTTCTCTACTTCTTGATCTTTTCAGTTTTTAAAGTTTTTTTGTAGCAATTACAAGTCATTTATGACTTGCTGTCACTTATAGTTTGGTCATCTGATTGTTCATTTGGTTTTTATGCGTAAGGATTCAAAATTCATAAGGCCTTAATGATGTGTAAAAATTATATTTTTGACAGTTTTTGTCCAGGATGCCCTACCAAATAGCCCTTCATGGCTCATAGACCTCACCATTGGTCGTGAAAGGGCTTGTGGAATGTAACCCAGACTCTAGTATGATATGAGAAGAGGATTTAGAACCTTGAGTTTGACATAGAAGAAAGACTCACGATTCCAAAAAGGTGACTTAGAACTCTAATATGACTATGAAAAGGGAGGACTTACGGCCACGAGGTAATCTAGGAATCTAACTTAGATTATGAATAGGTGACCTAAGGCCTTAAGGTTCACTTAGAAGGGGACTCAAATTCCAAAAAGGTAACCTAAGACCTAACATTAAATGTGATACTCTCATAAATAATGATGATGTATGAGATCATGACAAGTTCAAGGTAATGACTTTAGTTAAAAGGTTTGATGTTTCATAATGACTTATGATGGCTTATGCTATGCATGAGTATGTACATTTATATTACATTATGTGCCTGCATACTTAGTACATACAAAAGTACTAATGCATACTCTATGCCTACATTATATAACAATGTAGGTACAAGTGATCCTCTTTTCTACCCCCATAGATAGATCCAAGTTATTAGACAATCAAAATTAAGCGAATCCTCATGCTTTGGGGATAAAGACTTCTATCTTTATTCTTATGTTATATTATGTTTTAAGACATTCTTTCTTTATGTTGAGGGTGAGCCATGACCTGTCTGAGCTCCCATCTATGATTATGAGTTCGAGGCATTTGTTGGACCTATGTATTGATTTCAACTTTCAAACTTGTATACTTTCATGTAATGTTTATTTACATACTTTGATCTATGCTAAGTATTGCTTCCACTTATGTTATTCTGCTATTGTTTTACCATGTATGCTTGATGTATACTAAGAGGCTTGGGTGAGACACCTTTGGATTCCTCATTCATGGTGTTACAACTAGGTCCTAGGTTTCGATCATGACAAACACGGTATCAAACCTCTAATTTTTTGAAATGGTCCTCGGAGTCTAACATGCCACATTAGGTAGAGTCTTATTCATAGGTGTGAAATGTCCCACATCTATTAGTAGGAGAAGGCTATTTAGGAAATATTTCACTTCTTTATGGTTCATGTTGTTCCATAGAATGTGTCCTAAGTTTTCCTAACTCTAATAAATGTTCTTTGTTGCCTTTATAGACGATTCCTCCAAAAAGAGGACCTCAACCACAAGAGGCTCCTGCTAACGAGGATTAAGCTTCTCAAGAGTCTATAGGAGAACCAATCACTCATGTTGAGTTCTTGATTGCTTTTACTATGTCAGCCTAGGCTATGGCTAACTATGTAGGACAAGCTATAACTCCTCCTACTCTTGTGCCTAACCCAACTGCTAGTGTGAGAGACTTTCCATGGATGAACCCTCCGAGTTTCTATGGTTCCAAAGTTGATGTAGATGCTCAAGAGTTCACTGATAAGATATACAAATTGTTGGCTATTATGGGGGTGTCTTTAGAAGAAAAGGCTTAATTGGCAGCGTATCAACTAAAGGGAGTGGCCCAAGTGTGGTTCACTCAATGGGTAACCGAAAGAGTGGGTGAAGACAGAATTGGGTTGAAGAATTCAAATTTGTATTTCTGGATCATTTCTTCTCTCTTGAGCTAAGGGGGACAAAGTTGACCAAATTTATTAATGTCAAGCAAGGGAGTCTGAATGTGAGGGAGTATGCCTTCAAGTTCACCAAGCTTTCAAAATATGCTCCAACATTGGTTGCTGGTCCCCATGCTAGAATGTTCAAGTTCATTTTAGGGATCTCAAATCTGGTGGTCAAAGAAAGCTACCACTATGCTTGTGAGAAAGATGGACATCTCTGGCTTATGACTGACTTATGTTAAGGAAATTAAAGGTGAAAAGCTTAAGGAGAGGAAAACGAGGGAAACTAAGTGGCCCTCTTTTGAAGGTGGGTTCTCTAATGCTAGGAGTGGTGGTGGTATTGGTCATTCTCAACAAGGCCAAAAGTTTCAAGGTGAAGGGTGGGCTAGCCAATCCAAGTACGTTATATATGGAAAAAGTCATGGTGGTAAACATTTGGTTGGTAGAGATGTTCGTTTTGCATATGGCCAAATGGGTCACAAATTTTCTACCTATCCAAATGATCCAAAGAATGTTCAAGGAGGTCATCCCAAATGGAAAATTAGTTTGGGTGTTCAAGGCTAACTGAGGGCTCCATAAAATGATGCTCAATGTAATAATAGGTTTTATTCTCTACATGCTAGACATGAGGTGGAAGAGACTCTTGACGTGGTGATCGGTATTTTAAAAGTTTCTTATTTTGATGTGTATGCTTTGCTTGATTCATATGCAAATTTTTCTTTTGTCACTCCTTTCTTAACTGTTAAGTTTGGTATGATGCTGAAATCTTGAGGGAACCATTCTCAATTATACTCCTGGGTGAGTTAGTTTTAGTCCATAAAGTCTATTAGGGTTCTCCTGTGTCAGCTTTGTATAAAGTTATTCCTTGTGATGTTGTTGAGCTTGAAATGATTGATTTTATTGTCATTTATATGATGGATTAGTTACACGCTTCTTATGCTTCCACCAATTGTAGGAACCAAAAAGCCAAATTCCAATTTCTGAATGAGCCTATTCACGAGTGGGTAGGTAGTGACTCGACTTTTATAGGTCGATTTGTCTCTTATCTTAAAGCCCAAAAAGTGATTTCTAAGGGGAACATCGCTCATATAGTGAGGTTTAGAGATGTTGATTCCGAGTCTCTTACACTTGAGTCAGTTCCTATGCTGAATAAGTTTTCAAATTTCTTTCTTGAGGATTTGCCTAGTATTCTTCCCGAAAGGGAAATATACTCTAGCATAAATCTTCTTCCTGATACTCAGCCTATGTCTATTTATCCTTACTGAGTGGCACCTACAAAATTAAAGGAGTTGAAGGATCAATTGAAGTAATTGTTGGAGAAGAGCTTTATTAGACCACGTATATCACCATGGGGTGCTCCTACTTTATTTATGAGAAAGAAAGATGGGTCACTTTGAATGTTTATTGACTATCAACAATTGAACAAGGTGACTATAAAGAATAAGTATCCATTACCGAAGATGGATGACTTGTTTGATCAATTACAATGTGCTACTCACTTCTCAAACATTGATCTTCGTTTCGATTATCATCAGTTAAGGGTAAGGGAATGGATATTCCCAATACAACTTTTTTTGACTAGGTATGAGCACTTTGAGTTTGTGGTAATGTCATTTAGGTTGATTAATGCCCTTGTGGTGTTTATGGATTTCATGAATCGGGTGTTCAACCCATTCATTGACACTTCTATGGTTTGTATTCATTGATGAAATTCTAATTTATTCTTAAAGTGAGCAAAAGCATATGGATTATTTGAGGTTGATGCTTCAAACTTTGAAGGAAAAATAGTTTTTTTTTTAAATAAAATTTAGTAAATGTGAATTTTGGTTGCATGAGGTAGCTTTACTTGTCCATGTGGTAACTAGTGATGGCATTGAGTGTAATCCAAAGATGACCGAGGTAATGAAGAATTGGCCTAGATCTTGTGTCCTTCAAATAATTAAATTTTTTTGGGTTGGCTAGTTATATCGGAGGTTTTTTGTAGTTCTTTATCCACTACTTTACCTTTGCCTAAGTTCACTCAAAAGAAGGCAAAATTCTTATGGTCAGATGAATATAAGAGAAGCTTTCATACTTTTAAAGGATTGACTTACATCAGCTCTTCTTTGGGCACTACTACATGTTCTTGATAGGTTTGTGGTATATTGTGTTGCTTCTAATATTAGTTTGGGTTGTGTTCTAATGCAACATGGTAAGATCATAATATATGCATCTAGACTTCTTAAAGTGCCTGAGCAAAATTATCCAACCCATGGTCTTAAGTTAGTGGTAGTGGTGTTTGCTTTGAAGATATGGTGACATTATCTTTATGGGTTCATATTGATGTATCACCGACCACAAGAGTTTGCTATGTGTTCATCCAAAGATATTTCAACTTGAGGTAAAGAAGATGGTTGAAACTTTTTAAGGATTATGACATGCGTGTTAAATACCATGCTGACAACGCAAATGTTGTAGTTAATGCTCTTAGTAGGCTATCTATGGGTAGTTAGTGAAAGTTGTGCACCATTTAACAAGACTTGGTGTTAGGTTGGCTGATTCTAATGATGGTGGTATCCATGTTCATAATAGAGCTGAATCTTTTGTGGTTGTTGATGTTAAAGCAAAATAGGACTTGGACCTATCATTAGTTAATTGAAGAAGTTACCTAAAAAGAAAATAGGGGTTTTCTCCCAAGGGGAGATGGTGTACTTTGGTATCAGGACTGATTATGTGTTCCTAATGTTGATGGTATAATGGATGATTTTGAGAGAAGCCCATAGCTCTCCATATTCCATACATCTAGTATCCACCAAAATGTACTGAAACTTGAAGGAGGTGCATTGGTGGATTGACATGAAGAAGGATATAGCCAAGTTCATATCTGAGGAACTATCAACAAGTGAAAGTGGAACATCAAAGATCGGTAGCTTAACCCAAGATATTGAGATTAAGTGGGAAGATGTAAACATAGACCGTGTGATAGGTTCGCCTCATACCCTTAAGAAATATGACTCCATTTGGGTAATCATGGATAGAATCACTAAATCATCTCATTTTCTATTGGTTAAGACTACTTTCAATGCCGATGATTATGTCAAGTTGTATAATTCAGAGTTGGTTAGCATACATAGTGCCACTCTCCATCATATCAGATCATGGGACCCAATTGACTTCTCATTTTTGGTGAATATTTTAGAAAAGGATTCGGTACTAAGGTGAAGTTGAGCACCACATCCATCCTCAAACCGATGGACAAGCCGAAAGGAAAATTTAGACCTTGGAAGACATATTGAGGGCTTGTGTATTAGAGTTCAAGGGTGATTGGGATGATCATCTACCACTCATTGAGTTTTCCTACAACACAATTATCTTACTAGAATTAAGATGGTACCATTTGAATCTTTATATAGAAGGAGATATAGATCCCCGGTGGGCTGGTTTGAAATAGTTGAGATGGTATTGATTGACCTTGCTTTGGTGTTAGATTCCATGGAGTAGGTGAAGTTGAAAATAACTCAAAGTCTTCAAAAGTCATATTTAGATGTTAGGATGAGAGACCTTGAGCTCTATGTTGAGGATTGGGTGTATGTGAAGGTTTTTCCCATGAAGGGTGTGGTGTGTTTTAGTAGAAAGGGCAAGTTAAGTCCCCGGTATGTAGGGCCTTATGAGATTTTGGAGCAAATTAGTAATCTGGCTTATAGGTTGGATTTGCCTTCAGATATGAGTTCCATTTATTTGGTGTTCAATGTATCTATGTTAAGGAAGTTGGTTATCCAAGCACTATTGTGCCCTTGAAAGGTGATGAAGTTGAGGAAAATTTGACTTATGAAGAAGTTCTGAATGAGATCTTGGATCGGCAAGTGAAGAGGCTTCATAACAAGGATACTGCATTGGTTAAAGTCCTTTGGAACCAATATATTGAGAGTGCTACATGAGAAGCAAAATTATATATGATGCAATGATACCCTTATCTATCCTAATCTATTCAAGCCTAAGGTAATAGACTCTTCATGTTTAAATAGTCCGAATTCTCTTATTTCTATGATCTTATGTCATAACATGTATGCATGCTCATGAAACTAAGTAAAGTGATGTTTTTGGCAAGGATTTGAAGGCTTCATGGTTTAAATGTTAAATTTGCATTATATACTCATGATTGGACTATTTCATGCTCATTTTGATCCGTTCAAGCTATCTTTCGAGGACGAATGTCTCAAGGGAGAGATGATGTAAGGACTCAGACTTCGTAAGGCCTTAACAATGCATAAAATGTGCTTTTGAGAGTTTTTGGCCAGATATCCCTTCATGGCTTGTGGACCTCACTGCTGGCCGTGGAAGGGGCTCATGGAAGGGGCCTTGGCCAATTTTGGAGGCCTCCAGTAAAGTTTGCCACTATGGGCACACACCATGGCTCATGGACCCATCATGGATCATGGTGTGGTTTGTGAAGGGGCCACCTCACTTGGATTAGTCACGTGTCAATGTGGAAGCACTTCACGAATGGGCATCATGAGCCGTAGGGCTCTTGACGGCTCGTGAAGTGTTTCTTGAAGATGCCCAGATGTATTTTCAAGGTCCATCTTAGTAAGGCCATTTTGGTAATTTCCCCTAACTCAAAGCTTCTATTGGACATTTTATGAATCCTATACCCTCCTAGCCCCTAGCCTATTCATAACATTCCATGCATGCCTTAACACTTAATCTGAAGAATTCTATCTCTCAAAACATTCTCTAATTCCTCCTCTCGAGTTCTAGGCAAGGATTCTTCAAGGTTCAAGCTAATGTTTTCTCAAATTTATCAATCCAAGCTTAAATATGTGAGATTCATTCATGATTTCCTTTCAACGATGGAGCACAAATCTATTTTCATCTAATTTCATCTACTTTCAAGCATGATCTAAATGAGGTTTTCGTGATTCGATCTTCAATTATTAGAATTACAATATGAGTTATATTCAAATGATGATTTAAGCATGAATTAATTTTGTTCCTCTTAGTTTACATGGTTTTCATGAGATTTGGACATACATGACTTGATGAACTATGAAATTTATGCATCAGTAACTTTAATTGTGATTCAAATGCTCTTAAATTCATGAATCATGCATGTTTCTTCTCTATTATGATGAATTGAACTTGATAGTCTTGTACTCATGCTTTACCTCATCTTCATCACATAATCAAGTATAAACTAGATTCGTACCTGACGATTTGACTATGAATTTGAATACGAATATGGATTTGAGCATTATTCGATTAAATACGATTATGAACAGGACTTGAGTATGTGTACTACTATTGCATAATAATTAGCATGATGTAGACATGATGATATGAATATGATTATGGATGCATGATGTTGATAGGAACATGAAAAGGAGTATGAGTATGACTATGGCATGGTGATGAGTATTTTATTAATGTGGTTGGAGGATGTAGGGATTTGAGAATTGACCTAGGATTCCTAAGGAGAAAATTTTAGGATTTCTGAGAAGGTGACCTAGAACTCTAATATGATATGACAAGAGAAGTTAAGGCCTTGAGGATGACTTGGGGGAAAGACTCAAGATTCTGAAGAGGTGAGCTAGGATTTTAATGCGACTACGAGAAGGGAGGAGTTAGGGCCATAAGGCGACCTAGGAATCTAACTTGAATTATAAATGAGTGACTTAAGGCCTTGAGATTGATCTGGGAGCAGACTCAGGATTCCAAAAAGGTGACATAAGCCCTAACACGAAACGAGATTCTCTTATAAATAATGATGATGTTATGATATCATGTCAGGTTCAAGGTAATGACTTCAATAAAAGGTTTGATGCTTCATATTGACTTATGATAATTTATGTTATGCATGATTATATACTTCTATATTACATAGCATGCTCACATACTTAGTATATTCAAACGTACTAACACATACTCTATACCTACACTATATCACAATATAGTTGTCGATGATCCTCTTCTCCATCCTCGTCGCCAGATCCAGGTCATTGAACAATATAAATTGGGTGACTTCTCATGATTCGGGGGACTTATTCATATATCATGTTATGTATTAAGGCAATCTATTATTTATGTTAAGGGTGTGCCAGGACCTGTCTGTGCCCCCGTCTATGATTATGAGTTAGAGGCATTTGTTGGACCTATGTATTAATTTCATCTTCCAGACTGGTATACTTTCATGTTATGTTTACTAATATATGATTTATGCTAAGTATTGCTTTCATTTATGTTATTCTTCTAGTATTTACCTTGTATACTTGATGTATTCTAAGAGGCTTGGATGAGGCACCTTCGGGTTCCTCATTTGTCATGTTGCGACTAAGCCTTAGGCTTTGGTCATGACATTATGCCTGCTTTGATGTTTTGTTGCCCTTAGAGTTTTGAATGGTTGACTTCGGTCGGAACTCTAGGAAGACGGGCTCAAAATGCAATTGTGATGGTTCCATTAGCTCCAAATGGTCATTTAGACTAGAAGTGTGGTCAGCTCGATTCTAGAGGCTATGTGTGAGTTTATATCCTTAGGTATTTTAGCTTTTGAGGATTTGGTCTATGTTTGATTTTGGCTAACTTTCTTAAAAATCATGTCTGAAAGAGAAATCAGCGTTATTAGCTTCAAAATATTGAATTTAGTGTAGTAGGACCTTAGGTTGAGGTATCAAGGTCTTATTTTGTATTTTTGATGTTTTGACGAAAAGTTGAGATTTAGGTCTAAAGGAGTCCAGAGGGGGTACTGTTATAAAAATATTTTTTTAAAAAATCCAATGATTCCATTGAGTTCAAACTATCAAATTTGGTGTGGTAGCATGTCTAATTTATTTTTATTGGGTTTGGAATGGATCCTGAGGGTTCATATAGAGAAATTGAAAAATAGCAAAATCTGATTCTAGTTGGTGCATATCTTTAGAGATAAGAAATTACCCTTTTAGCGACCTGGATATCTCTTTTAGGACCAGAGATATGTTAATATTTAACGCTGAAAATTAGTTTTAGCCATCATTTTTTAAACACAATTTCTCTCTCATTTTAGCTTTGTTATGGGTGATACATAATTTGGGTTGCTCAAAATATTGTGGGTACAATGTAGAGTTTCCAAAGGTCATTAGGGATGGCTCATTTGAGGTAAACTTCACCCTAAAGTAGGTGCCCAACCCTTGTTATTTATTTTTCAGCTTTATTTTCTTACATTTAAAATTCATTAATACAAGCTAGAGAACACCAAATTGGATGATTCCAGTTTCTTTTGGTACAAAACTGGTGTAGGTTTGTAGTGGAGTATTCTTTGAAGCATGAAAAACATTGTTTTGAGGTAATTTCTGCCTCAAAAGGGGCTACTCAACTCTTCCTTTTAGCCTTTATGGAGTTCTTATTGCATTACTTGATTTCTTCCATTTTCGAGCATCAATTGTGACTTATTTTGGGTATCAAGCTTATTAATGTGATTAGAGCCTTTTTACAAAGTCAATTTTGGAATTTCCACCACATATCTCAAAATCATATTTTAAATTTGATTTTGGGCCAATCTCTGAAAAATGCGATTTTGGTGTCAAGATGTTCATATTGACATTGAAATCAACATTTTGATAGTGTGGTGGAATTTGGAGGTGATTCAGGTATGAATAACTATCGTGAAGTAGATTTTGATTATGCATGATTGACTTTAAGGTAGGTAGCGGTCTCCATCCTTGACTAGGTTCTTCTTGATAATACTTAGTATAAATTTCATGTTAATTTGGAGTGTATTTGCCTAGTATTCCATTTTCTTCCATTCTATCTTGCTTTCATTTAGCATGCTTTAGACAAGTACAGTCCTTTGAAGACTTTAGTTTAAGCTTGGAGTTTTCATGACCATAGCTAGCCCTTGAGTGTAACATGGTGAATGAGATCCCTAAGCGAACCCCAAACTAGCCTTCTTTGCATATCAAGGTAAATATATGAAGAGAATAACATAAGCAAGCCAAACACATACATAAGTTGAAACATGAAAGTTATAAGAGGTACAAGCCAAAGTGTAACACATCATGTCTAACAAGCCTCTAAATCATAGACTAGGCGTGGGCTAAGACATGTCCCAATCTCACTCTCAATAAAAATAATAGATTGTATCAATCATAACATGGGAACTGAATAGTAGTGGGTTTTGTCCCCGATGCATGAAAACTCACTTGATTTATCTGTAATAGCAACCCAAATCTAGCCTTGAGGATGAGGATGAGGATAGCCACCTGCACCAATATTGTGATATAATGTAGGCATAAAATATGTATTAATACGTTTGAATGTACTAAGTATGCAGTAAATAATATCAATGACTGCATAATAATGATAAATGAGTAATGACACACATATAAAATCAAAGTAGAGAAAGGAATCATCATACCAATATGCCATGAGTGTGATTGTCATGATTCAATTTCTTAGATCATGATGACACCTTCCATAACCTATCGATAAGTAAGCTAACTCGTAACCCGAAATCGGAAGTAATGGGCATAAGGGGGAGAAAAAAAAACATAAATAGCATACATGAGGCAATTAAGATATATAAAAGCAAGATTGAACTAAATATACACAAAGATCCTTTCAAAAACCTGAAGTCACTAGTACAGAGCTATTACAATAAAATAAAAAGTACAAGTCCCAAAAGTAGACCAAAAGTATCTACTAGATCTTGCTAATCTCGAAATACACAAAAAGATGGGCCACCAAGCTAAATGAGATAGAATGATCTAGAAATGGCGAATGATTACTTGATCTCTGATGTGGGCTGGTACAAGCTCTATCAATCAACGCTGGTTACTTGTGATCTTAGGCATATTTATACGTCAAACTAGCCCAAACTACCCATAAATAGAGCTTAGTCAGAGGACAAATCCATAGAGTCGGGATGTTTTTAGTGTAATTTAACATATTTTGCTAATCCAAGGTCAAGTGCGCCTGTTGTTTGTCTTTTTGCAGGTTTTTGAAAAGAATATGCTAGTTCAGACTCACATCTGAAGTATGAGGAATAACACGACTGCAGAACTAAGGGGAAAATCAGTCAGCCCAACAAAAAGGCTCAAATGCGCATCGCGGACCTAGGGAAAAGCTGTGCAAGCTGAAAACTTGGAGAGAAAGGCATGAAGTAGGAAAATAGGTGAAGTCCGCGTTGAACCTGTATAAGAAAAGGAGAAATTGGCTCAGTCAACATTTAACATGAAAATCCACTCAAAACAACCTAGTTCGCGTCGCAGACTTTGAAGATGCGAGGGCAAAAATGAAATATGGGAATTTTAAGTTATATTTTGTTTAGAACATTAGGTTTCGTATCTGTTTTTTTTACGGAACAGAGGAGAAACGACTAAAAACTCCATTGTAGGATTACTTTGGTTAGTGTTTACCTTTGCTTCTTGATTGTGAATGTTAATTAGCTTATTTTTGATGTGTAAGAAAATGATGCATGGCTAATCTTCTCATATTTTGGGATTGTAGTCATAGTCAATGTTCTAGTATTTGATTTTTACATATTATAAATGGGTTTCCACTAAATTAATTACTCTTATATTACTTCTATCTATACTTCCTAGCCTGATCAACTACGGGGTAAAGTAGTCGTTCATTCTGGATTCGAGAGATGTTAGAATAAACAGAACATACTAATATAGAAACTTGTTCAACTAGGAAACTAGATTGATTCATGTAAGGGAGACCTATGACAACTACCCTTTCACCTAGCTTGGTCAAATATAGGAAGATAACATTAAAGCATCTTTATTGATTTGTCTATCCTCGCTCAACGATGTAGTTAGGCAGTCAATAAAGGTAGGCCGACAGAGGCGTGCAACCCTGTTTAGGTAATTTTAACCCTGTGAGTCAGTAATCATGAAGCCTAGACATAAGTGAAAGCATTGAGTCTAGAATTGCGTCGACAAGGTTATAATCTCAGAATCGTACTTAATATGATAATTCACAACAAACCAGTTAACAGTAGTAGTTATAATTAGTTACTTAAATTTTCCACTCATCTTTTCATCATTTTCAACAAGGACACACTTAAAACAATAACTTGGATTATTAATTTATTTTGTCTTAAATCCCTTGGGTTCGACATCCTGGCTCCTAATAAGGGCCACTATGTTAATTGTTACGACCACCTACACTTATGTGCATTGGAGAGCAACAAGTATTTGTCACCATTGTCAGGGACATAAAGTTAGAAGTTGGTTTTTTTCTGAGTTGTTTAGTTTTGTTGTGTTCATTATGCTTGATCTTAGTCATGCTATTTTTGCAGGTTATTCAGTTTGCTACAATGAAGGAACTAGACTTTTGCTTCCGCCAATCAAAAAGGAGGGCAGATCTTTTGTACCTAATTCCACTGATTCAACTCATTAAATAGGAAGACCAAGAAGACAATAAAGAAGGGGTTGAACCTGTTCGAGAAGAAATGGCTGAACTGAATCCATCCGCACTAACAGCAGTGTCTTGGCCAGTCATGGATGTGGCAATCCCATGCACTACTAATGTTACTAGCTGCTTTCAAAAGTCAGAGCTCGCTGGTCATTGGGAGCTCAAACAGCACATGGTCCTATTGTTATACTCCACCGGACAATTTACTGGATTGCCACATAAAGGCCCACATGTCCATTTGTAGAACTTCTTGGAGATCGCTGGTTCTTTCATCCTAACAGCGGTGAATAGAGACTATGTAATGATGACCTTGTTACCTTTTTCTCTACTAGGGGAAGCACGAAGGTGGCTATAGATTGAGCCACCCAAATTCAATCACTTCTTGGAATGAGTTGGCTAGACATTTCCTCATAAGATTCTTCTCATCAGGCAAGACAATCAAACTCAGGAGTGAGATTTTGAGCTCAGGCAAAGACCTAGAGAAAATCTGTACCAGGCTTGGGATAGGTTTAAAACTCTTCTCATTAGTTATCCCCATCATTGTTAGGCTAATAAGGTGTTGGTCCATACCTTCACTGAAGGTTTGGAACCCAGCACCAAGATTCTTCTTGATTCTGCTACATGTGGACAAGCACTGGAGAAGACACACAATAAGTTGTATGCTCTTCTTAATCACATTGCACAAGGCAATCCTGAGTGGAAAGAGGGATCTAACAGACCGGTAGTTTAGAAGTAGACTGATGTTGGAGGTAGACGCACTGACTGCATTGCAAGCCCAAGTGTCAGCAAGGCAAAATATGATGACTACTCACTTCAACAGCTTGTCTTTGGGCCAGCAACTAGCTCCGGTGAATATTGTCCAATAGCAGCAGAATGGTTGGTGCGATGTGTGTTGAGGAGGAGACCACACTGCAGAATTATGTGGAGCTAATCCCGAGGCTATAAACTTTATGGGCATGGCCAATAAAGGTGGGTATCAAGTCTTTAGGAATACTTATAGCCCAAATTGGAGGAACCACCCAAACTTCTCTTGTGGTGGAAATCAACAGAATCAGGTACCACCTCAGCATATACTATAAGGTGGCAATGCATTCTATAATCAGCAGATGCAATAACTTACAAAGCAAGCTAGCTCAAAAAACATGACTGATAGTGAAGTTCTGAGACATATTCTAGCAAGCCAGTAAAGGCAGGAGGATGAAATTCGTCAGAACAAGCAGGGTCTCTGGAACCTAGAGAAGCAGTTAGGGTAATTGGCAATCATTGTAAATAGTAAAAACCTAACCAAGATTAGGGTTGAATCCCAAGGGAATACGAGGCTTTGCCACTATAATTCACCAACAATCAATTCAAATATAAAATAACTCAATTCTCAAGGAAGGGGATTTTTGCAATAATTGATGGAAATTAAACTAAACTACTAAAATGGAGAGACAATCAAATTGGAGAACAACTTAGAAAATTATGTTCCCCATGATTCACTAACTTAAATACCCCAGATAACACAACCTTAATTAGGACATTGTATGCAGGATGGTAACTTAAGTTCTTCCAACCCTTAGGCAAAGGTGCAGGTCAAATTTCACTATGGCGTTTGGTCGGCTACTGTAGTGTGCCAAACTAACCATTACCCATTGTCCCAGTCAACCTCTCCTGGGCCAGGTTTGGTTGATTAGATGAGAAGAAATCGATCAAATTATGTCACCCATTTCCTTTTTCGATTCATCACTACCTTGATCGAGATCATAACACTAGGCAGGATTCAATGTTTTCCACCATCAAACAACATGCAAAATTAAGAAAAATGGATAATACATGCAAATGCCCAACTCAAAAAGTGTAAATAATTTGGGTTTTCAAAGTTAGCTAATAATGGTTCCCACTACCCCAAGTTGTGCGATTTAGCCACTCATGGCTTGGGCAAACAAATCAACAATGAATAGAGAAACCATGATAGATTTCTTACCCAAGAAAATGAAAGAACAATAAAACCCACTTTGCAATTAGAATCACAAGTTTGAATGATGAAATTAATCCACAAGTGAGTATAATCTCCAAGTTTGAGTCTCCATAGATAAACCATAAAATTCTACTCTAAAACCTATCTAAAAATCTGTGTGTAATCTGAATAATGAATGAATGCTTCCCTAAAACCCTAAAATATACTATTTATAGTATTTATAAAAAGGTCCTTAAAATAATTTAATCTGGTCGACGTTTGCTACGGCTCACATTTACAACTCGTAGGGTGTCCTACGAGTCGTAGTCAGGCTTTCGTTGTCAGTCCTTGATATTTTGGACTTCACTGCTATGATACACCTCTATGAGTCATAGTCTGAACTACGACTAGTAGTGCCTTCTCATATTCCACTCTTCCATTTCTTGGTCCAATTTTGATCAACACTATCGATTGTTACGAGGCCTCTCTTTACGAGTCGTAGAGGGAACTATAACTCGTATCTTGAGCTCGTATGGCTGAATTTTAAATTTTTAGATTTTATTTTTGAAAACAGTTAATTGATATGAGGCAGCCTCTACAACTCGTAGCTTGGGCTACGACTCATAGTGTAGTCCATAGGTCCTAAAAATCTACAAAATATGTAATTTTCCCTAAAATAAATCCAATCTGTACTTTCTACAAAACAAACACAAAAACACATAAAAATCATAGAAATTCGCATAGAGAACATGCAAAATACCATTTTTTAAGCATCAAATGTGTTGTATTATGATAACATATTAACATCCTCAACTTAGAATTGTTGCTTGTTCTCAAGCGATGACTCAATCTAGATACATAATAGAGTAATTCATAGCAATCAACCCAATGGCATATACCATATTCAAATTCAACTCAGGTACCCATAACAACTTTTTCAAAACCTGATCATGTAGCTAATAAGAAAACCACAACATATTGATACATTTGATAATCCAACTATGATAAGTTAAGGAGTTTCAACAATTCACATTCACCGAACAAGTCAAATGCTAACCATGCAATGCAAATGCCCTCACAGAAAAGAAGTCCCTTTTTAACACTCAATATGCTTTCAAAATTTGATCATGGGACTATGCAAACATACTCACTCTCACAAATGAGATTCATACATGATGACCAATATCATAGGCTTGCCTATATACTCATTACCCGGACTGTTGACTAATTGAATTAGGATCAGTTTAGGACTTATAGACTTGTAATGTAGGTTCATGGGGCTTTGGTATGAAATTTTGGGACAATTAGTGACTAAGGGCCAACCTTGAACCACACTTTTCAACACTTTTACCTTACCAACTCAATCATTCTCAACTTATTCTCTCTTTTTCTTCATTTTCAAGTTTTTCGGGTATTTTCTCTTCATTTCTTGTTCTCTTACCCGGTACATGACTTTCTCTCTTTCTTTTATTCCCAACTCACCACTTTATTTTTACTATTATACCACAACATAGGCCACCCTCAACTTAGGTTTTTAGCCTGCGGTGAAGTACACAATATCCAATCCCCAAACTAGGGCCACTTTTGATAGCCACACTCAACTTAGGTTTTTTGCCTCAATCAAGGTTCACAATGCTTAAAGATAGACTAGGCCCAATATCAAGGTATTTTAAGGTTAGGCTAATTAGGTATTAAGAAAGAAAAAGGTACATGTAAGGCTCAAACATTTGGAACAAGGGATAAACTCTTTCATTTGGTTGGTCATTTAGGTAAAAGTGGACTAAATCAAAGAATAAGGGCCTAAGATCCCTTCCTAATCTCTATAATCTCCAGTCCAACTCAAAGTAACAGGGCAAGTTCTGAATTAGTACACAGTGCATGAATATAAAAAAATTAGCTCACACGAATATGGCACTGCACATATAGCCAACAAAGACTCACAGATCATGCTTCAACCTTCAACTTGCCTTCACTTAATCAAAACAAACATTGCCAAACTATTCAAATATGCATAATTGCACATAACTACTAATCAACACAATTTTCATGGGTACTAATTTTTCAAAATATTTCATAAATCATCAAAACAAGATAGATGCCAAAAGTTTAACTACCATATACTACAAATATTATCTAGAACTACTAAACATGCCGATTCAACAAAAAAATTAAATATCCACGAGGCAAAAGAACACAGGAACGAAAACATCAGGATCAAAAAATGGGATAGCTATGGACTAAAAGCTACTCAGACTTGACCCAAGTCCATAGCCACCCATACCCCACCAAAAATAATGTACTTTGTCCTCAATGTACAATGTAAAATCAAAGCAAGCATAAGGGGTCAAAAATCAAACATAGTATGGTGCCTAATACTGGTATCTAGCGGCCTCTAATTATCGCTCTCCTGTGGGGTAGTCCGTGCTTCAGACGCACTAGATGAGCCAATATGCAATAATCGATCACGCTCCTAGGCTCTCTTCAACTCATTTTCGTCTCTCGATATCCTCTGGGTTAGCCCTAGCTCATCCCTTCTGCTTCCTCATTAGCCACGGAGATCTTCTGGTGCGCCTACCGCACTACTGCATCATCATCCTAATAGTTCCATGGAGGTCTTCTGGAGCATGCGGTGGGGGATCCTCTGACTCAAACATGTCAAATAGCAGCTCATTTGCAAGTGCAGGCTTAGGAAATCTAATCGAAGCCGCTAATGATGTAATCAGGTTAGCCTTCAACTTTGTAATTCCTCATGAAAGGCTAACAGGTCTGCCAGCCAGGACTCGACTAGTCTCTTCTACACCCCCTCCTCGAAGGCAATGGCACGTGCATCCACCATAGAAATACGCTGGTCAACTGAAGAAGTGGTGAATGCCTTGTATCGTTCCTCCGACTTCTCAATGGTCTACCGGACCCAAGTCCTAAGCTAAGACAACTAAGCCTCAGTCCGTGATAATCTCTGCACCATGGCCTGAAAAGCAATAGCAAACATAATAGGCATGTTTGCGGAAGGAATCTGTGATTTTGATGACTTTGGTGCAGGTACAACTATAGTGGGACCTCTCTCAATGTCGATTGTCACAGGTTGTTATGGTTCCTCAACAGTAGTAGTAGCTAGACTAGTAGTGGTAGTAGTTGTCATACCCTCGGCCTGTGTCTCTAGCATGAATGTCTGGGGCATAGGAGGAGGTTGTGCCCGCTGAAGTACCATGGGGTTCTCATAAGCTTTTATTAGGCTAGGATCGATAGTCTGGAGGGACATGACCATGGGATTATCCCAAGCGATACCTCCATTTTTGTCTCTATGCGCAGTCTATAGATCAGCATGGGGAATGACATGTACGTGGTCCTCCTGAATACCAACTCATGTATCTGCTTTGCTTTGAGTCATGCCCAATCAATATCATAGCTAGCTAAGATGCTGGCTAACAGAATTGCTTGCTCAGATATAATCACATTATCTGCCACACCAAAACTTGGCGGGAATTGAGGGAAAACCTTCACAATAGGCTCTGAATGTGTCATGACCCTTATAGGCTCTGGACCATGCTCGGTGATGTGACTGGCAACCCATCTCAGAACTTTTGTCCGTTGTACTGTATAATTGGCAGTCATCACTATCCTAAGTTGTCTCAATCTTCAGTCAAACTCAACTGTAGAACGTGGTGCTCGGTACGTAGGACCAAACTTTACGCGGCGGATCATCTTCTCAGATATATCTACCCGCCGACCTCTAACCAACACCTCTCGCAATTTGGGCTACTCGAGAGGTTTCTTCCCCTTGGTAAGATCCTGAAGAATGGTCTCTGCATAAGCTATATAAAATTCCTTCACTATTAGCAAGGAATACTTGCCCAACTTATCAGTCAACCACCTGAGCCCATGTCGTCGCATGTCATCCTCTAATCCAGGGACATGGCTCAGTCCTGTGTCAATCACCGGGGGCTCCTCCTAAAATGATCGTACTAGCTTCCCTTTCCCTTTTGTCTCTAAGCCCTTGTCATATATTGCCTTCATCCCCTCTACACCCATCGATGAGCCTGAGGATCCGCAGGAGAAATAGATTGGGCAATCGAGGACTGGACATCTCTTCCATATGAGGGTGCCTCCTCTGAATCAGACTCCATATGTGAGAGAGTCATTTGTGGCATGCTCCTATCATACCCATCACCATTTCCCTCCTCATCAGAACAGGAGGTACTAACTTTCTGAATTGGGTCTGAGCAGCTTGTGCAGTAGCTGCCCTAATCTGAGGTACCTGTGCCTCCGGGTCAACACGAACATTGTGGACCTCATTAGACCCACCCGAGTGTTCATTCTCCAAATTCTCATCAATAAGCCTCGTATTAATAGCCCTTTTTTTCTGCACGTCTACTCTTTGGGGCCATATTACTTGAAAATGATCACAAATAAACCATGATCAACCCTAAAAGACTCAATAAAATAAAAGCAAAACAAAAGATGAAGAAAAGAACAGACACGAGTTAGTTGCAGATGGCAGATACGAGAGCCTGGTATGACTCATAGTTTGGACTATGAGTCATACTAAGACCTTATAACTCAAAGGTACAGATTAGTTTTAGAAACTGAAACAAGGTACGAGGCACAGCTGCGACTCGTTGCCTTGATTACGGGTCGTAGACAAGTCCTATACAAGGTTTCAGATTACAAAATTAAAACAGGCACAAGTCCACGAGACCCAACTACGGTTCAAGAGGGTTCTACAACTCGTAGGTGGGTCTTGTATGGTGAACACTCAGGAATTCTAGGTCACTGTTACCTCCTACTAGAGGCAACTATTACTCGTAGACTCTTCTATGAGTCATAGGAGACTTCCCTAGCAGGAAGTAACAGGTATTTGAAGTACCTCAATTCACCACACAGACCTCAAGAACATTTCAAACTCGAATAAAACGACATCGAAGCAAGTTTTCACCATTCAAAACATGGGCACAAGTCAACCAGGATCCTAAACATGGTTTCAATACTAATTTCACCCCATCAATATAGATGTAGCAATCAATACATAATCAAATATATTTCCCCTAACTCATTTATACATGGACTTGTACAACCACCTCTGAATCACACAACAATCAATCAATCACAGACAAAATGAATTTAGGAAATGGTTCAACAAGTGTAACAAGGAATAATCAACCCAAGATTCCAACAACATCACCCTAATCAAATCATTATCATTCTACCATGATTTTGCAAATCAACAAATATTCACCATTCAATACTACTCAATGAATCAACAACAATCTATGTAGAATGATCATCCAAATATAACAACAAGGGAAAATCCTTCAACTTGGGTTAAACACCATTCATTTGGATCAAAACCCTAGTTCCATTTCAATACCATCACACACAACAAATGATATGCCTTGGTAGCAATTAAAACCACACACTCGTTCAAGCAATTCACAAAAAAATAAATTTTGAGAGTTAAAATTAACCAAGAGACATACCGTAGAAATTGATGAACTCAGATGAGTAAAATGAGAAGAAGGGAATCCAAAAACCCTAGTGGCCAGAAAAACTTGCTGGAAATGGGGTTGGGTGGCTAGAAAATAGATCAAAGAAAATTTAGGGGAGAGGATTATGGCAAATATCGGCTGATTAGGGTTAAAATGGGGTCAACCCTTACCGGGTAAACTTTAAAAATTAACTGAGTCAAGTCTACAAAACCCTGACTATGAGTTGTAGCTTGGGCTACGGCCCGTAGGTCTTGGTCTCGTAGACTACTCAACACTTAAAAAAATTTTAAAATCATACCTGGGCACTACGAATCCCATTTATGACTCGTACCTTGGACTACGAGTTGTAAAGTTGGTTCGTAATGAGATTGCCAACTTCAAGTGATCACTGTTACACTCTACGAGGCACGACTACGAGTCATAGGGTGCACTGTGGCTCATAGGCCTGGTCGTAGAGACTGTTTCAAATGCAATTCTCTACAATTTTCCCACTTTGTTCAAAACCTGCATAATTTTCTCAAAATGCACCATCATACCAACATACAATTGATCCAATTGTCTAAAATCAACAATCAAAACATCATCAAAATGCTACCTAAAAATTCATATATTACCAATAAAATAAAAAACAAATAAAAGCATAAAACCTCTTGGGTTGCCTCCCAAGTAGCGACTGATTTAATGTCACGACATGACTTAGTCATCTTGAGTGACAAAAATTCCTCAACAGCCCAGACTTCACTTTTGAGTTCATCGGGGTGCTTCATAGACTGGCGAATTTCAAAAATCACTTCTGCATCATTTACCCTAAACCTGAGTTGACTCAAATCCATATCCACCTGGGCTCTCCCTGTGGACAAAAATGGTCTTCCCAGAATAATATAAACCTCAAAGTCAACTTCACAATCAAGAATTACAAAATCCACCGAGAATATGAACTTATCCACTTTGAATAACACATCGTAGAGTATTCCCTCCGATTTCTTGATTGTCCTATAACCCCATTCTTGTCGGAGTAAGTGAACCCAAACCAAGCTTTTTAAACACGGCAAGAGACATCAAATTTATACTTGCTCCCAAATCACATAACACTCTTACAAACTCAACATCGCTGATTATACAAGGGATGGAAAATGCACCGAGATCCTATCTTTTTTGGACTAAAGATTTGGTGGTAATGGCACAACGAATGATATTTAGATATATGAAAATTGAAATTTCAGGCATTTTGAGGCACGTTTTTGGGCACTTTTTGGGGTCGTTTCACTTTGATCCGCGACACATGGCTTCTTTGGTGAGGATAAAGCCATACTCTAAGTTCGACACGTGGTTTCTTTGGTGACAACAAAACCATATAGTAACTCTAAGTTCAACACGTGGTTTCTTTGGTGATGACAAAGCCATATACTTACTTTAGGTTTGACACGTAATTTGAGTCATCTTAGGAGTCAACAAAATGATATAGTCTCTCTAATTTCGACATGTATCCTTTTCTTCTTAGGAGTCGACAAGTAATTTGAAGGACTTATTCAAGCTTCTTTCTTAGCCCCTTTCTCTGCATATTATAAAATAAACTATATTATATATAAAATTTTAGAAGAGAAAGGGGCTAAAAGAGAAGCTTGAATAAGTCCTTCAAATTACGTGTCGACTCCTAAGAAGAAGAGGATATGTGTCGAAATTAGACTATATGACTTTGTGGATTCCTAAGATGACTCAGGTTACTTGTCGAACTTAGAGCGAGTATATGGCTTTGTCGTCACCAAAGAAATCACTTGTCGAACTTAGAGTTACTATATGGCTTTGTCATCACCAAAGAAACCACGTGTCAAACTAATTAGAGCATGGCTTTATCCTCACCAAAGAAGCCACGTGTTGCGGATCAAAAATCTTCGGTGACAGCCCCGGGGCACCACTTGGGATGGGAATGGCTCAGCCCTTATGTATCATTTGATGAAAGCACTCCTGTCACCTCCGATGATTAGTTTGTCAACCACGCTTTTTCTCTCTCAGAACAATGCTCCTCACCAAATGCCCTTCCTTGGGTTGGGGGGTATACTTTCTTCTCTATGTCGTCTCATCAATGAGTGTAGATTAATAGCAAAGCCTATCTTTTTGAGCGGATCCTCTGCCTAGACCACACCAAAACGAGGCACGTCTTTTTCACTTCAGTTTTACTACTTATGATTTTTGATTCTCAAGATTTTAAATTGCTATCTGTACTTTATACTTGCTATTTAGTATTCTCAAAAGTGTAAATTGCTATTCTCATGATTTTTGATTCTGAGTGTAAAAGGCTATACATTTGTGGCTTCTTTAGGAGTGTAAAAGGCTTTATATTGGTGGCTTCTTTAGGAGTGTAAAAGGCTATTTGTGGCTTCTTTAGGAGTGTAAATTGCTATTATCCTGATTTTAGATTCTGAAGTGTGTGAATTGCTATTCTCCTGATTTAGATTCTAATGTTTGTTAATTGTGTATTCTCTTGATTTTGATTCTAAGGTTTGTTAATTATTAACAAAAAAATTGTAGCTAAATTATTTTGCTTGCTTTTGCTCACGCACAAATATATATATGAAGGTTCTAATAGAATTTCTGAAGCACAAAATTTTTCTAAAGTTATCTTTGTTGCCACTATATTTATATCATATCGATATATTCGTGGTTGTGATCTAGAGTATAAGCAAGAAATCGACATTCCAAATGCAATGTGAAACTCTTTTTTGGATAATATAACAATTTGTACTTAATTTTTTTGGATATGTATAATATAACTTTTTATGATAGTTAATATTATCAAAGCTTGAAGTATTTGTGTGATATCATAACAAAATATTCAAAAAATCAAATGATTCATTCAAATTATTGGGCCAGTGCGCAGCACGGGCATTGCTCATCTAGTGTGTGTGTGTGTGAGTGTGTGTTTGTGTGTATATATATAGTTATTGGCCTTTAATTGAGATAGGAATGCCATGCCATTTTGGCACATGGCATGATCCTATTGACTTATTTATTTGACTTGGCATGCCACATCATTCGACACGTGGCATCAAGTGGGTCTCTATGATGAGAGGATAATGAGCCTAACAAAATGAGTCATCTTTTATAGCCTAACTAAATGAATTTAGGCTTTTAATTAAATTCATATTTTATTGAATTTGATTAATTGACCTAATTATATTAATCTTCAATTTATTTTGGACTAATATAATTTGAATCATTTTATAAAATTAATAATTTTTATATGATTAGAGTAACATTTTGTTTGTTGCCTCTGGTTTTCTCTGTTGAAATGATTTGTGGTCAGTTTTCTTCTGTTTGAGTAACATGGCCTTGAGAATTGGTAATTGGTTTTAAGCTTAACCATGGCTTTGAATTAATCTCATTAGTTTTTGAGGTTTGAATAATTTTTGGATGTCCCTTGGGCATTGTTAAACATTTACCTGGTGGCTGCTCACCTTTTGCTGTTGTTTGTTAAAGTTGAATATGATGATGAGTAGTCCAATAATTATGTGAGGTCTTTACTAATTTTATATTTCAGATTACGGAATTCATGGTTGTCTTGATCTACATCATCCTATTGTAGACTTCTCTTAGCTTTTTGCTTTCCGTTTGCTTCATGGTGTAATTAAAATGGAGTAAATCTTTTGTATCTCAAAGGTTGTAGCAAATTTACTTAAATTGCTTCTTCGGTAACTTGCCAGGAATTAAAAGATGAATATTGCGGAGTGTTTGCGTGAGTATTGTAGCATGTCTTTTAAGTGAAATCTAGTTGTGGAGTGGTATGAAATACTCTTGTTATTGTTCCCATCTTATCTTGCATAGCTATAATCATAGTTGTTTAAATTTTAAAGTTGTTTACTATTCCTCTAAATTTGTGCCTGAGTTGAAAGCGGCTACTTTAAATTCTTAATTTGTTCATGCATGCACAAGCATTTTTGTATACTGATTTTCATCTTTTGTTATTAAATATACTATCGATTCTTTGCTTGGTTTGGTCTATTATGTATTTCGGTGTATGTGTTGCATCCTTTAACTAAAATATTATTTTCTCACTTGTAATTACTAGCCACTTTCTTTACTCATTCTAGACTTTCTTAGCATTTTAGATAGTGGGTTGTTCTCTTAGGATCGTTTGGGTTGTTCTCTTAGAATGTCCAAATTAATTTGTATTAATTTAGCATGTAGTCAAAAGTCAATCAAATTCATAATCAATTGAATTTTATGGGCCAAGATTGCAAACAATTGGCCCAATTTTAAATCGAATCACCCTACACTTTATACCCATTCATTTTCAGCTTTTGTTTAACCTCAATACTCGTTGCCTAGCCCAATTTTACTCAAATAACCGCCCAATGCCCTTTTCTTTCAGCCAAACTATATACCCATATACAACAATTACATACAAATACCTATGTACATTCCACGCGCCCCTCTTTTCTTCTTTCCCTTCCATCTCACGCACGTCACCCTTCTTCCTCAACAGAACCAAATGACCCCAAATATGCACCCAGATTCCTCCAACAATCTCGTACATATGTATCACCCATTCCTTCACCTCTGTACAAGAGTCGGTGTTAGACTTGTGTAGGTGTCCTCATCTACAATCGTCAATCACCGTTTGTTCAAGAATCGATGGTTACCATCATTTTAACGTTTGTCCTCAATGATTTGAGAGAAGCTGCCCGACTAACCTTATCGAGAATTCAAATTTGAATTCAATTTCATCCCTAATTTCCCCAATTTGACCCCGACGTTTCCCCCCGTTTTCTAACCTAAAATTTCCCCTATAAAGTCCTTATTGTGAGTAAGCATTTTCCAGAGAGGCTCATCCGATTTAGAAGGTTACTAAAGCTAGAAATCTTTGCTTTTGAAGTCAGTAGCTCATAAGTGAGGTTCCCGTTCAATGGTGAGACCTCCTTTCAGGCTCGTCGTTCCAGTTCCTGCTCCGAAAAAGGTAATACTCTAATTTGTTCTTCTCTGTTCTGGTTTAGTCTCATACATGGTGTTTGATTGTGAGATCAATCTTGAGGTTACATTAAAATCTTCATGTTTGTGTTTGTTTGCCTCGAGTTGTTATGTCATGACTGGTTGACACCATGATATTTTGTCATTACTTTGTTAAAATATTTTCGGATTCGCAGAATTGTTTTGAGTGTCGATGGTTTAGGTTAAGTGTTGATTTCATGTTTCTTATTCAGTGTTTGTGTTTGTTTAGTCAATCTGTTAGTTAAGTAGTACTTAAAATGATTCGGTTTCACTTCTCTTTTGATAGTTAAGCCTGTGAGCTTGAGTTTTCTGTCGAATGATCTCGAACCCATGAGTATATGTTGTGAAGTCTTTCCCCATCTTGTTTTCTGTCCCCAAACCCCTGTTCAGTATGTATCAGCCACATAAATGTTCTCGGATGATGTCTAACTATGTCCTCTGGGTTTGTTTGGCATGCTATGCCTTGTTTTTATATCGGTTTTGTATCTCTAAGATGCAGTCAGTTTGCTTTGGCGAATACAGCTTAGTTTGCATGTTGTTAGGTCGTTTTGCTCCTTATTTTTGACTGGTTCCTCCCAAAATCTGAGCTTTATGATCAAGGATAGTCATATGAGTTCACAAATGTTTGAATTTTAGGTTTACTTACACTATTACATGTACGTTTGTTTTCTTCGCCTAGCCTTTCTTCTGGAATTTCCTATTCTGTCTGAGGTCGTCTTGTTTCTAGCTCAGTTACATGATGTTGTCGCTGTCATTTTTCTACTAAGTATCAGTTGGTGTGAGTCTGTTTACACCCTTTCCTTCCTAAGACTTCGTTATACCATGGATAAATTGAGAAATCAAACTTTGTTAGTCATCTGTATGTTTTTAAACAGGAAAGACATGGTTTTTTAATGCTTGTTCACTCCTTTCCTCACGTATTCTATGCTGTTGGTTTAATGTCATTGCGTTAGCTCTAAGTTATAGCAGTTTATGTCCCGTTTTGCTTTAATATGTATTGAGATACTTCTATTTGAAGTCTGATTTCTTTCCAGCATTTTTAAGGGTTAAAATATGCTTAGTTGATTTTATTAGGCTTGTCATGTTACATTATTATTGTTTGATTCGGGGTACCCTTCTGTCAAGCTTATCAGGGGAGATATTTCTTAGTCTGAGAATGTATAGGCAAGGTTTTGGTGTTATTTAAATCCCTTGGTTCCATTATTCAGACTTGTTAAATAATCTTTTCGTCCCTTATTAATCTCTTAAATTTTACGTTGCTGATTGAAGTTGCTATATAGTGAGTGCTTGTCTTCTTCTTGGTTTTAATTGACTGAAAGTTGTTATGGTTATGTAGGATTGATTGTTACATCTCTTCACTTCCTTTATAAAGTATGTAGCCTGTAAACATTAATATTTGGTAGTTCACCCATTTTTGGTTTATGAACCAGAGCTGTCTTTGGTGCCATACATTGATTCCTTTCTATTTGTTCTAATTGTTCTAAGTTCCCTTATATTTCCTATATTTAAATAATATGCCATCATGTTGTATCCCTTATAAGTCCTAGATGAGTTTTGTGTTAGCAGTAGCCGATTTGTGATTGGGATAACTTGATTTGTTGCAATTAAGTCTTTATTCATATACTAATCTACCTCTTGTCTTTATCGCATGAATTCCCTTGTTCGTGAGTCCATTGGGACTCCTATTTTGCATTTCGTTGGGGCAAAACCCTAACATTCCCATCGAGTCAGACCTCATCAATTTACCGAACAAGGAAGCTGACTACTGAATTTGAAAACCGAAAGTGGACTGTATACACTGCTTATATAGAGATATACACGACTATATACAACAGTGGGAAAAGACTAAGAAGAAGAAAGGGGCCCAAAAAGAGTTGCAGCAAAGATTTAAATGGGCTAAAGGCTCAACTCTTCAACTTTCTTCTTTTACTTTATTTTATGTAGTTTATTTGTATTTATTTGAATACTAACCTTTATTGTTTTATTTTAATCTAATTAAATTCTCAAAAGTTAGTCATTTGTGTTATTTTATTAAATTTGATTTTGTGGTTCTTTAATTCAAAAAACGCATGTCTATGTCTTTTACACTAGGTCATTTTTAGTTTAAATTTCAGAAACTCAATCTCTCTTTTGTTTTTAAAAGTAGTTAATTGAATGTGGCTAGATTTTCAAGTTTCATTTTTTAACACGTTCTTTTTCGAAGTTAGTCAAATGAGTTTTAATCGTCGGTCAACCGCTATCGGTCATTTTTGAGTGATTAATTTATTCTCAAAAATAGAAATTGAATCCTTACCTATTTCTTTGAAATTTTGAAACTTGTTTTGTTAAGGTTTCAATTTTTCTTTTTAGTTTTCTTAATTTCTTTTTTTTTTTTAAAAAAAAATTAACTGGTGACTCGATTTGTTTTTACTTGAAAAATTGGTTTTTCTTTTAAATTAATTTTTAGTTTAAACTAAATTTTCTCTAAAAAGCCATTTTTTTACAACTAACAGAAATTGCGACTCCACTGGGGATATAATTAGGTTCTAATCATAAGATTTGACTTTTTGACTTCTTGGAATATTATGTATTTGAGCTTTATTTGTTTAAATTTGAATATTAAATTATCACGGCATGCATAGCATTTTCTTCGTCCGACATTTTTTATTTTTCACTTAAATGACGGTTATGCGGGTTGCAGCCGTTTAATCCAAAATTTCCATTAGGGTACCCTGACGAAATAAGTTGATCTTGCAGGGTCAACGGTCGTTAACTTCCCCAGCCCAAGTTTTCCGCTTAGGTCATTAGTCCACTATCAAATTAAATCATTCTTAGTCCAACTAGAATAGAGCGATACTAAAATCATGTAAGAGCATTGGCCTAAGACGACCCAATACATAAGGCGTATTGAGCCCATTAAATAGACCACCTTGAATCCAAAGTGGCCCCCGGTTGTCACGACTCAAAATAGGGCCTAGACGTGACACGATGAATGGGGAACCCGAAAGAACCCCAAACAAGCCTCTTAACTTATCATTACACATGATTGGTCGCAGAAGCATATAAAAAGCATAAAAGAGTAAGAATTGGGGCAAAGAGAATAAGGGGAAAACTTGCATAACATCATAATCAAGAGATAGAGTCAAAGCTAATATTATAGATACATAGTATGTCCAACAAACACCTCTACTACATAGATAAGAGCGGGGGCCAAGACAAAGCAACCGGGCTTACCCTCATAGTCAAAATAGAACATAACGAAGAGTGTCTCAATACATATTAAGAGAAACATAGACTAAGATTCCCGAAGTGGAGGACTCACCAACCAACTTGAGTAGTACCGAACTAGGCACGTGGAGGAGGAGGATGATCAACTTGGGCTCCGGTTCCTACATTGTGATATCATGTAGGCAAGAGCATGTGTTAGTATGTTTGAATGTACTAAGTATGTAGGATGCAATGCAACAAGAGATAGACATCATAATCAAAATGCATAACAATAGGCAATAGGCATAATATAACAATATGACATATATGATCAATGCTTGAGTAAAACATGTTTAAGTAACTCATGCTTATATAGGATAGCATATGTGTAGAAAAGACCAAGCTAGATTTTCAAAGTACAAACCCCTTGCTAGGTTGGTGATGATGTCGCCCCATCACCCTGGTGCCAAGGTACAAACCCCTTGATAGGTTACCAAGGTACAAACCTCTTGATAGGTTAGTGATGATGTTGCCCCATCACCCTAGTGCCAAGGTACAAACCCCTTGATAGGTCAGAGGATGGTCACACCCTACCTCCTGTGGTGATTGAGACATACCCCTCAATTGGCTATGGTCAATCCAACACTATACAGAGAGATATCATATACATACTTTCCTTCTATCATCAACATAAAGTCATATACATACTCTTCTTTTATCATCATAACATCATTCGTAACATAAGACATGCTTTAGACCTTCAATTCCTCAAGAAACTATGACAGGACATTTTATCAAACACTTGACGAGTGTGTAATGGGGATGTAAAACCATGCAATTTAGAGATGAAGTCATGCAATAAAATCCATTGTAAAATCATCAATCAATACCTTGCAACAACCTCAAGCATTATACATCACAACCCCTCATCAAATCTTACAGTAGATCCAAGATTTGTAGCTCACAACATAGCAAAGTAATCACAACTTTACATAGCTTTAACATAGTTCATAGACATGTTCATACTAGTAAACCCATTTGTGAAATAAACTTTAAATCATGTGAATTGAGTAAAAAGGAGTTTAGGGCACCATGTGTGGAAGGATCCAATGGTTGAAACCCACATACCTTAGGTCTAGAGTTTCTTGGAATTGAGATTGGGAAGAATGGAGGCTTGGAAATTATCTTGGAATCCAATCTTGTTCTTGGGTTTCCTTGAAATTGCATTTGGGTCTTGATAGAGGCCCTTGAGAGAATTGAGAGTGTATTTGAGATGAGAGTAATGAGTTTGATCCTTTCGAATAGGGTTTAGGTCTTTTGTGAGGTTAAGATAGCCAAGGAAGTCAAAAAGGGTCATTAGAATAATTAGCATTTATGAAAATGTCATTAGTTAACGAGTGGAAAGTTTAGAAAAGTGTGGCCTCACTGGAGGCTTGACTGGTCATGTGGAACTCTACGGGTCATGTGGAGTGCCCGTGAGACAAGACTAGACAAAAAAATGGAATTGGAACACTTGAATAAAAGTTAACCTCGACGTCACTTTGACGGACCACTTCACGGGCCGTGTGGTGCTTCACGGTCTATTTAGTGGTCCATTGCACCACACTTAGTGCAGAAAATGAGACAAGGACACTCACGTCCAGGTGCCATGGGTCGTCACCCTCCCCACGGCCCGTCAACAGTGCCCGTGGCACCACCCTTAGCCACATTTTCCCCAAGTCCAACAAGCTTTCTTTGGCACACCTTGTGGCCATCCACACGGTTAGTGGCGTGCCACACGGCCCATGCCACTGGTCGTGTCACCTTACTTAGTGCCAATAATGTCTTTTCCAACCCCAACTGCTCCAAACGGCCCGTCAAAGGCCACACTAGCCGTCAAGCTGTCCGTTTGATACCACTGCACAAGAGGGTCTCACAAAAACGATCAAAGCTCCTCCATCCGACATCGAAATGAGGTGAAACCAAGTGAATTATGAAGATAACTCAAAGGGCTTCCCACTCTTTAGGAATAAAATGGCCTTTCCCACGCCCAATCCATCCAAACGGCTCGTCCAAGGCAACACTTCCCCTCAAACTGTCCGTGTGACTTACTGCATAGGGGGTCTCACAAAAAGGGTCATAAATCCCTCATACGATCTCAGAATGAGGTGAAACAAAGTGTGTTGGAAAGCTAACACAAAGGTATTTTATTTGACATATCATGGGCCACCCAGTTCCAAATGTGCTAAAAGTTATGCTTGTTTAAAATTGACACATGCATGAACCATCACCCCAAACTCAACTTTAGGGAAGTTTTGAACTCGTTTAGGTACTAGGAGTATCCTATGAACCTAATACACCCCAAACCTAACGAAATGAGGCTTCAAACATGGATACATAAGAGCATAGAGTTACGAGGTGTCACACAAACCCAAATGGACGATCATGTTTATGTGTTTAAAATGTTAAGGTTATATATGCTATTTGTCGAACCATTGTCTCTCGGGGTTGGTAATTTATTTTAATAGCTTAGTTTTAGATAAAGTTTGATCTTCATGAGGTACTATTTCATCCGAAGACATGCGAAAATCTCAAGAAGTTCAAGAAGAAATATTTATTTGAAGTATTAGTTTAGTGTTATACCCCTGCGTGGGATCAACTATTTATATCCCATTTTCCCTGTTATGTATCCCCTTCTAATTTATTTATAGAAGTTGAAATATTTTGAGGCAATGGAATATTTCAAATGGTATATACATCCTTCAAATTGTCAGGCCTATCCTTGGCATAAAAGGTCACATATACAATAGGACTCGTTATATTTTGTTTATGTGTTAAACGCTATATAATTTGCTTTATTCGCATTGTTTGGATTATGTGTTAAATACATATGTTTTGCCTTGAACATGATTAGTCCATTATTGCATTCCCAAAATTTTGGAACATATTTTGAACCTTTCTAAAACATTTTTGAGTCCATTGACAAAACCACTTAAAATCACACCTAATTTTCAATTGGTCATCATTCAAATTCATGTTGACCTTATTTTTCTTAAAAAATAATTTTCATCTCAAAATAAGCTAGAAGTACCAAATATTCCATCTGTTTCAAATCAAACACCTTTATACTCAGTTAAACCGTTTGAAAGGATTAGTTTGTGAACATTTTATTCAAAATCTAATAATCTACTCATTCCAGTTTTTTAAATGATCAAATTTTGTTCATTTGGTCATTCTTTTAGAACACCCATTCTTCAGAGTTTGGATTAATCTGTTTAGGAAAAACAAATGTTATTTATTATTTTGATTGATTATTACGATTGATGGACTAACTCTTTCACCTTTTTTGAGTTTTTCTTTCCTTTACAGAAGAGAGATTGACTTGTGTTGGTTATCAAACTTGCTACTTCAGAAGAGATAAGCATTTTTGAGTTTCCACTGGCAGAATATTTGTACTTCACACGGTCTAAGGTCAAAAACATTGCTACAAACTCATCATTTCTTACTTGGACCACTAAGAAAATTGTTCAAAAATGGACTCTAGTTTGATCAATACGGTCACGTCATCTGAATATCACGCCCCAAGTCCCGTTAGGGCGGACCGGCACCCATTGCCGATAAGGCTCGGGAGAACCAACCTATATCTATGCACTTTCTATACACATTATAATGAATTTTTATAATTTAACATGCCTTTATGTAGGTAAATAATGATACAGCAAAAAGGAAATGCATATGACTAGGCCGTTGGGGCCACGATGTCGAAAGTACGAGACATGACCACACTTTAATTTACATAGTCTACAAAGCCTCTAGATAATAGAAAGTATCAAATAAGGGTC
>JAOTQR010091244.1:0-32717 GCA_025774065.1 Solanum ossicruentum
AGAGAGGGAAATCATCCTATTAACATCGCTCTAACGCACGATCTAAGAATAAAAGAAAGAGCAGAATCCTAAATGTCATGTAGCCTCCTGTGTATAGATGTGGTGCACAACACACCGATACACCAGACTCTACTAGACACGGTCTGCGGACACTCCGAGGACTAACCGCTCTGATACCACTCTGTCACGACCCCTGGGTTGGGTCGTGATAGGGGTGTCAAATCCAATAGAGAATTGAGAACCCAAGCCGGCAAATAAAGAAAACCTCTCCCGCTTATAGTCGTGGAATGAATGGAGAATTCTATAGGTTTTTCTGTTTTAGGATCCACCGTCCAAATTTAGCGATCTCAATTGATGGTCCTTCTAGGGGAGCACCCTGGTTTTCTACTGGAAGATGAGATTCGCTTTAGCTGGGTCTTGTCGCTGGGCAGAAGATCAAATACAGAGGCCGAGGAGCAAGCTGTAACCTCAATCCATCAAAAAAAAGTGGGTAGGGCAGGGGAAGGAAAGAAAATAGTTTAGCTGTTGTGCGTAATGCCCCTTTCATGAATTGGACTCCATATCTAATTTCTCCACCCCCTTACCCCTGTTGACGATGGGAAGGCAAAACTCTCTCCTTGGCTTCCGTAACAACGCCACTTGTTCTGACTGCTTCTGCTAGCTTGGAAACTAATTTATGGGATCTTGACCTAAAACACATTTCCGCTACAAGAGCAATCGGCCGCCCCGGCCCTTGTCGACCTATTGATTTGGTATCCAAAGATCCGGATAACTTCGGTACCATAAGAAAGAAAAGCTTTCGAACCCGGACAAAGAATTTGATTTTCTTCGTCCTGATTAAAAACCATCTCTTATTCTTTGGAAGATCTATCTCGTGTCTGGTACTGCATGGTTCCACTCTGTAAGAACTCCGAATCATTCTCCTGAAGCTCATCCTCTTCATCATAAATGATCTGCTTGCCCTGAATAGAGTTTCATTAATTATACCTTAACCGGGCCTAACACCATGTTTGACGTTGAATACTTTCATTCATAAGTGGAATACTTTCATTGTAAAGTTGATTTGCATCCTTGTCTGGTAGTTAGCTAAGTGAGAAGTTGTGATCACTCTACGACTTCCTGCACTTACTCGGACCCTGCAAAAAGGGCTCAGGCTAAGCCAAGCTACCACCTACCCCTTGCTTGAGGTATCTTCTGATAGGTAGTTGCCCTTCTTGGCCGAGAGCGTACATAAAGGCTGATAGGATTGAACTCAAAGGGAAAAGGAAAGAGGCTAAGCAAGAGGATTTACCATCGATCGTGAAAGATGAAGTGACTCACCAAGAGCATTGCCCATCAGGAGCTGCGGGGACAGGAGCTAGAAGAACTAAACCAAAAGAAAATGGCCGTATTAGGTTATTATTAAAGTATCTCAACAGTAAGCCAGATGCTTCGTGAACCATATTCAAGGTCGAAGGCATTTTGTTGACCCTCGTGAAGAGGCGCACTCCGATACCATTGATGTCCAATAGCTTTGATAGTCATGGCTGGATCTACTACTGCATCATAAGGAGAAATTGTGAGGGATAGCCATTCTAGACAATCATTTAGTTTGGTTCATTCTTTGACTGCTGTGCTCCAAAGAGAGACTTGTTCTTGCTCACGAAAATCGCCGGTTTGTCAAACCAGTAAAGACATGGGATTGTTTGGGCCTAACATTCTTTATCATAGGGAGCGTAAGCATCTAGATATCTTCTTTCTGGTACTGGTCAAGCCAAATCGGCTAATGAAGCATCGGCTGAGACTCCATTCCAATATGGGTATTCTCTTATTGGTAAAGTAAAGTTAAAGTAAAATCTGCACATTTTAGGGTTTATGGTAAAGCATATACGGATGCGAAAGCTGGAACTGGAAGAAAGCTTTCACTTTTGAATGATGGAAAGAGAACGGTCGAGACTTGCCTCTTAGCTACTTCAAAGTAGTGGAAAGAAGTTCTTAGAAAGAGGATCTTTCCCTTTGTTGAACGAACATTGGTTGAGGGCTGAAGAGGGTGGAATAAAGCGGGCTAAGGGGGAATCCAATACAAATATCGAATTGACAACTATTACTTTAAAGAAAGCAAATTAATTACTTTGTTGAAATCCAATATCTAAGACCCTGCCCGGCGAATAATGAAAACCTCTCCCGCAAGAGATGTCATAGCAAAAGATAGAAAGCACTTTTTCGGGTTATCTGATAAGAACGAAGTCGCTCCGACACCCCCCCCCCCCCAGCCACACCTTCATAACTCCAAATATCCGGATTGATATTCCAACCACTCCATGGAATTGGGTGAGAAGTTGTGTTAAGACCCTGACTAATGAATCAATAAAAGAATTCTTATGAGTCTAAATGTTTGATTGAGTTTTGGAGAATGTTTAGGATGAAATGAAAGTGAAACAAGGCTAAATATATGTATTTTCAAGTGTAGGAACCCTTGGGCCCAAGACGTAAAAGTTTTGGACCGAAGTCAAGAGAAATTAGGACCAAAATGGACTGCTCACTGGAAATTGCATTTTTTGCATGGGCGAGTTTTACGAAAATGGGCATAAATCCTTCATACGAACTCGAAATGAGGTAAAACGAAGTGCGTTGGAAAGCTAATTCAAAGATATTTCAGTTGGTAGGTGTGGCCCATCCAGTTTATTGCGTACTAAGAGATATGCACCTTCAAAGTAGACCCTCCTATAATAGCATATTTTGCAATTTTTGGATTTTGATACGGTTGCTCTAAAATTCAGGTTAGACCTATTTCCCACTCAATTTGACTCCCTGAACAAGAATGTGAAGTTGTATTTTCAAAATAATAAACAGATTTTTAGATATATGGAAAACAAGATTCCGGGCACTTCCGAGGCACGTTGGGCACTTTTTTTTGGGGTCGTTTCAATATCTCCCCCTTGGGAACATTCGTCCCAAATGTAGAAAAGACGTACATGACAAGGGTAATCATGAACAAATTATCCCTAATATGAATGCAACATTACACTTAAAACACCATTTTCAAAATCTCAACATAAGTGTAAAATCATCATAAATTGCCAACTTAAACATGAATGCATATGAATGATATAGGGGCTGAAATGCTAGACTTGAAATCATAAAAGGACTTGACATGTTATCATAAGCTTGAATAGAATGAAAGAGATATGGATATTGCTCCTCCATGCCCACTCCGACTCCCGTGAGACACATACTAATAGACAACTCTTCCCAAAGGGCCTTGAAGAACACTATGTCATTATCAATCCACTTCTCCACTCATCCATCCAACATCTCCACTGGGACCTTCTCTTAAGTCAAATTACCCTCCTTAACACCCATAACCACAAAGTGTCCTATAACACTAAAGTTACCAACACATCACATCCACCTAGAAGCATGACAAACCGGATTAACCATATCTACACCCAAAGGTAATCCCCAAACTTAAGATACTTTACCAACCTCCATCTACACTCTATAAGGACTCACAATCCTCAAATCAATTGTCAATCTTAAATCACCTAACCCACTTGGTACCATAACCACTATCTCTCCCTTGGGAGACAACCTCCACTCTATCATCTCCTCACCCAAGACTTCCAACTCTAATAACGTGGACTCAAGGCCTTGCCTAATCTAGTCCTCTTATCCCAAGAAGATTTGAACCATCAAGAACCCTATACTACCATTCTCAACTTCCTTCAACCTAACTCACTATCTAGCCGACCGATAGACTTTACTAGTCTCCTCCTTGACACCATCAACAACACATGCTAAGCTACTTAGAGTACAAACTGTAACACTAGCCTTACTGGAAAACAACTAATGTACACTCACATCATAATTCTTAAAGACTCCTAACACCTTCTTCTACTCACAATGCACACTTACCACATTTAGCAAACAACCTCTCATCCTCCAAGACTTGCAACACTACCCCCAAATGATTCCCAAGCTCTAAACAAGTCAATACTTCGTTATTAGAAATCACCACAAACATGGCAAAGTGGGTTTTAGGATCCTAATCAAGAAACCCAAAATCATTACCGGTGCATAAGTCAACCAAGCAACTCCATCAATACTAATAATGCTCATTCCTAATCTGTAAAGACACCTAGGGATATCACCTACCTTCATCCCCACTTGGGGACAAAGCCCGAACCAAAGATTAATCTTAGAGAAGTAACTAACCCATCGTAGTTGACTAAATAGATTGACCATCCTTACCCATCATATTACAACCTTATGGTTTCTACACTCATTAGAAACATGTCATGCAAGTAGTCGAAACTACCCCAAGACCCTCAATACAACAAGCTAAGTTTTCATCCCACAAGAATACTTATAATATGCATGTACGTACTCTCAGAGAGGAAATAGTCATTTTCCAAATCATCTCAATGCACAATTGGGCTTAAAAGCCAAACACCATTCATAATAATTCATACTTAGGCTCAAACGCTGAAATCATAATTTCATAATCATACTACTCATGCATAGGAATGACCCATTCATATACAAAATGGTGCAAGCACCCAAAATTCTTAAAGAGCCAAAATCAAAGACATATATATTGTGACAATATTGTCATGACCAACCTTTTATCAAAATCATACCATAAAATGAAATTGGGCTTATCCATAACATAACTTTTCAAAATAATCTGTGTACATGAATGCATATGCTATGAACAATGAGGAAATGACATGGGTAATTAAGACTCCACTTAAAATTAACATTTATAGCATGAAGTTAAAGTGAAAATATAATTAATTCCATATTTAAATCCATAGTGTAATCTCTTATGCATAAATGATTTGAAAAGAGGAACATGCATACTTATAACTCCATGAACTCAAGGTCAATCCTCATATAACGGTTTAAATCACATTAAAATCATCAAATAAACACTACCCATACATCAATAGAATTTTAGAAATCATAGTATTCAAATCCCAAATTAAAAAATAAGTAAAATCTATGTAGGTTTTCCTGAAAATAAATTTTGGGTCTCCTTGATTGGAAGGGATCAAGGATCAATCCACATACACATGAATAATTCATATGCACTACCTCATTAGGGAACGAACCATATTATCATCACCAAAACCCCTATAAGCCTATTAGAGTAGGGACTAAAGATCTTACTCATGAGACATATAGGCATAACCGGCATACTAGTCAACCCAAAAGACACTACCCCAAATTCAAATATTGGAAAAGGGCATTCAAGGCCTCATCTACCACCAACAACAATTCTATAAACAAAACAACTTAGATTCAACACCTCCAATTCTCACAAGATGATAACTGCAACTCCTTAGAGACTAATTATACCTTAAGACATGAAATAAATCTACCTTCCTTGCTCTCTCTTGACAACCTCCTCGTCAAAGACGGGCTCATTAGGGATTCGGGGTCTAACTCTATGGGTCCTACCATCCATGAAGACACAACATGCATGCAACCATTCCATCCCTAGTATGACATCAAAATCCACTATGCCAACTCCAACAAACCCCAAAGCAATACCTAATGCAATACAAACCCGGATCAATACCTATGAACTTTCTAGCAACAAAATATCCAACCAAGAGATAAACACCAAAGGTTCACATCACAACTTAGGGAACACAAGAAGCCCCACCATTAACTAAAAGAAGAGAAGAAATAGTGAAACTTAGATCCATCAAAATCAAAACCTTCTACTTACCTTCCTTCACCTTCCTCTTTGAAGCAACATGATCAACTAAAAGAGAAAAGAACATTCGTTAGAGGGGAAAGCCCTATTTCACTTCTAAATTATGACATAGACCATGAAGAAGGTAAACATTTCCTAAAACATCTCATAGCCTCCTACTCATAGTTGTGGTGCACAACATAACCACAAATAAGACTCTAACCAATGTAGTGTGTTGGACTCCGAGGATCTAAAACCTAGTGCTCTGATACCATCTTTGTCATGACCCAAGCCTAGGGCCAAGACGTGAACAGCGAATGGGGAACTCGAAGGAACCCCAAACAAGCCTTATAGCGTATCACTACACACCCTGGGTCGCAGAACAATTAAATGATATTTGAAGAATCGAAATAAGAGAAAAAAGGGACCAAGGGAGAACTTTTCATAACGTAGAGTCAAGAGATAATAGTATCAACTCATGGCATAAATACATAGCTTTGTCCAACAACACATCTACTATATAGATAATGGAGGGTGCCAAGACATACAACCGGACTCACCCTCATAGTCATAAGTAAATGATAAAGTAAAGAGAATCTTAATACATAGTGTGAGAGAATAGTCCTTGTCCCCAGAATGGAGAACTTACCAAAGGCTAACTTGAATAATCCATCTAGCAACAAGAAGAATCAATAGGAGCTCTTGTCCCTACATGGTGATATCATGCAGGTAAGAGTATGCACTAGTACGTTTGAATGTACTAAGTATGTGTGATGCAATGCAATAATAGATAGGCATCATAATCTAAAATGCATAACGATAACAATAGGCATAATATAGTAATATCACATGTATGATCAATGCATAATAAAACATGCTTAAGTAAATCATGCTTATATAAGATATCATATGTAAAGAAGAGACTAAGCTAGCTTTCCAACCTTAGTTGGTTGATGATGGTCATACCCTACTCATCCTAGGTGGTGAGGTATAAACCGCTCACATTGTTGATGTTGGTCACACCCATATAATCCTACGTCGTGAAGTATAAACACCTCACATGATTGATGAGTACAAACCCCTAACTCGGTTGATGATAGTCACACCCCAATCTTCCTAGGTGGTGAAGTACTAATCCGTCACATGGTTGATGAGTACAAACCCCCAGCTCAGTTGATGATGGTTACATCCCAATCATCCTAGGTGGTGAAGTACTACACCCTCACATGGTTGATGAATACAAACCCTCAACTCGGTTGAGTATGGTCTAATGCAACACTTAATATAGAATTTATCATGTACATAAGGTCCTTTCATCATTATATCATCATCCATATCATATCTTATGTTTTGGACCTTCAATTCCTCAAGAAACCATAACAGGATATTTTATCATACACTTGGTTGGTGTATAGTGGGAGTATAAGACCATGCAATTTAGAGATGAAATTACATAGTAAAATAAGTGGCAAAACCTTTAATCAACACCTTGAAATACCCTCAAGACATTCACATCAAAACCCCTCTCGATTCCAAAATTAGATCCAAGATTGGAAACTCAAAACATGTTAAAACGACTATACTTTTATGAACTAAAATCATTGTGCAGTAAATTTCTCAATATACAAGCCTACATGTAATATCAACTTTAAATCATGTAATATTAAGTGAAAGAGGTTTAGGCACCATGGGTGGAAGGACCCAGTGGTTCAACACCACATACCTTAGCTTTGGAGAGGTTCTAGAAGAAAACTTTAATGGAGACTTGAAGCTTGAGTGTAATCCTTGAAGAAATCCTTAATATGGTCTTGAGTTTAGGACTTGAATTTAGGGTGAAATATGAGTCTAAATGTTTGAGTGAGTTTTGGGGAATGTTTACGATGATATGAAGCTGAAATAAGGCTAAATATATATATTTTCAAGTATGGAAACCCTTAGGCCCAAGTCTTAGAAGTCTTGAAGTAAAGAGAAAATAGGACCAAAATGGACTGCTCACTGGAAATTGCATTTTCTACATGGGTCAGTTTTAATAAAATGGGTATAAATCCTTCAGCTAAACTTGAAATGAGCTGAGAAAAAGTGCGTAGGAAAGCTAATTCAAAGTTATTTCAGTTGGTAGATTGTGGGCCGCCCAGGTCTTTGTGTACTAAGAGATATCCTCTTTCAAATTGGACCCTCCTAAGTAGCATATTTTGCAATTTTTGGATTTTGATATGGTTGCTCTAAAATTCGGGTTAGACCTATTTCCCACTCAATTTGACACCCTAAACAAGAATATGAAGTTGGATTATTAAAATAAGAAACAGATTTCTAGATATATGGAAAACAAAATTCCTAGCACTTCTAAGACAAGTTGGGCACTTTTTCTTTAGGGCCGTTTCACATGGGGTCTTCAAGCTTGGCATGAGAAGTTATTTTGCTAAAGTTGGTGCCATGCATGCCCCACGAACTATGGTGAGGCTCACGGGTCATATACCCAACCGTGGAACTCACTTTGGTGCTACTAAAAATTCTAAGTTTTGAGCCAAGTCCCAACTTCAAAATATTTTTTGAGCCAAGTTCCAACTTCAAAATATTTTGCTAAGTGTGGGTTCACGGGCATTCTACACGAATCGTGGAGTGCCACAGGGGCCTTGAGGCTTCAAGTATAAAGACACTTTCTCATTTTTCTCTCCGTTTCTTTAATGGTGTTTTCATAAATTTAATTCATTCTAATGACTTCTTGGGACTTCTTATGCTATCTTAACACTTCCTAAAGACGTAAATCCTACTCCTAATTATCAAATTCATCCCTCTCAATTTGAATATCCTCTCAAACTTCTCTCAAGAACTATAGTGTCAATAAAGCTTGGGAATCAAGAGAAAGCCTAATCTTCTTCAAATTTCTTCTTGGAATTTCTTCCTTAGCTAAGGTGTGTGGGTTTGATCCTTGATTCCTTCCAATCAAGGAGAAGCAAATCTTTTCAACCAATTTTCTATGAAATTAAGCTAACTTTATATGTGGGTTTTCATTATTTTGATTTATTAAATTAAATTGATGTATGAGCTGTATATTTAATGATTATAAATTATTTTAAGCCCTATTATTATGATTTACATTGAGTTCATGAAATTACAAATATGCATGTCCCTTTTCAAGGCTTGTTTATGCATGGGTGATTATATTATGATTTAAGATTTGGATTTGATAATGTTTCACTTCAATTTCATATTGTATTATTTATTTTAGATTGAATCTCTATTACCCATGCTATTCTCACATTATTCATAGCATGTGCATTAATATTCGTGGAAATTTATGGAAATTATGAAGTGGGTTAAACCCAATTATATTTTATGATATGATTTTAATAATATATTAGTTATAACAAGAATGTGATCACATACATGTCTATCATTATGGCTCTTTGAGAATTTTGGGTGTTTGCATCATCTTCTATATGAATATGCTATTCCTATGCATGATAATTATGACTATAAACTAGGATTTTGGTATTTCAGCCTAAGTATGTATTATTATGAATGGTGGAGTATGTATTATTATGAATGGTGTTTGGCTTTTAAGCCTAAGAATTCATTGAAATAGTTTTGAAAATGACAAATTCCTCTTTTCAAAGCATGTATATGTATACATATATGTATTCTTGTGGGATGACGACTTAACACCAATGGATAGGGGGTGTTAGGGCTATCCCCAAGGGCTCTTTCCCTTTCCTTGAACTATGTGTCAGCATAGGAATGGTAGTCACCACTGATATTACTGAGTCATAATTAATGACCATTCATTTATGATATGATATGTTTTGTTATGGAAATCCTTCCGAAATAAACGGCTGGTAAAGAAGGTGGCGAAGACATACGAAATGACCGGGTCGTAAGGTGTGGTGTAAATTACTTTTGGCAAGTAATCTTCTCTCACCTGATGGGAAGTCAACATCATGTAAATTCATGTAATAGCTTGCATGGGTTTGAGATGTCGGTTATAGTCATATATGTATATATGTATATATATATATAACCATCATTTTCACATCATGCATCATGACTTTCATGTTATCTTGTTATATTATATTCCTTGTTATATATCTGTTCCTATATTATGTGCCCTTGTTACCTAACATTAAAGTGCAGGTTCAGTAAGTTCATTCATTGCACCCCGCATACTTAGTACATTCAAACGTACTAACCCACATTTTTCCTACATGATATCACTATGTAGAACCGAGGAGCCTATCTATCCACTGTACAATGGATTTCGAATTGTACTTGTTGTGGTGAGTCCTATCTTTCAAGGCTGGATTCCAAATTGTACTTGTTGTGGTGAGTCCTATTTTCCAAGGACCAACCACCACTTTTTCTATCTATGGTATCATTAGCTAATTTACTTTGTTTGAGGGTGAGCCCTGGGTATGTCTTGGCCCCTGACCTATCTTATGTTATAGGCCTTTTTGGACATCTTATGCACTTTCTAGAGTATATGTGATGTGATGTATTTAGATCTTTGGTTATGACACATTATGAATATGACCTCATGAAATGATTTATGCTTGTGATATGATTATGCTTTTTATATGAAAGATCCCAAGTCCCAAATTTTCCCATAGCGTGAGTCCTACTTTCTCATCCCTTAGAAATATGTTCTTACTTTTGTATACACTTCTGAACCAATGATGTGAGTTTTGGTATTTTGTGGATTGTTTGGGGACTTTTGGGTTCCCATTCGCCATGTCATGCCTAGACTAGGCCTAAGTCATGACAGAGTTAGTATCAAAGCCCTAGATTGGTAAATAATCCTCGGAGTCTAACATGTCGCATTAAGTATAGTCCTATTCATGGTTGTGAAGTGCACCATGCCTATGAGTGGGAGACTGTGACAATGTTCTAGGAATTATCTCACTTTTTTATGCCTTATGTCATGCTATGAATAGCATGTTTGGATTCTTAATCTTGATGGTATCCTTGCTCCATTTCAGAAGATGCCTCGTGGCAGACCTGTCTAACAGGTCGGTTAATGAGGGTCAAGCGCCTCAAGGACATATGGATTAGCCTATCTCTAATGGTGAATTTCGTATGACCTTTTCTACGCTTGCCCATATGGTGACCACTCAGACTAGACAGGCCAATCTTACCCGAGATCCCACTCCGGCTTCTAGAGTGAGGAATTTCACCCAGATAAACCCTGCAGAGTTCTTTAGATCTAAGGCTAATAAGGATGCTCAGGAGTTCATTGATGAGCTCACAAAATGTTATGGGTATCTTTTCCGAGGAGAAAGCTAAACTGGCTGCTTATCAGTTGAAGGATGTACCCTAAGTGTGGTATACCCAATGGTCTATGGGGAGAGTTTGTGGGGATATTGTCAATTGGGAGGAGTTTAAACTCGCCTTCCTAGATCATTTCTTCCCACTTGAGATTAAGGAACCCAATATGATTGAGTTTATTAACCTTAAGCAGGGTAATATGAGTTTGAGGAACTGTGCCCTCAAGTTCACCGAGTTCTCCAAGTATACTCTGACACTAGTAGCTGACTCTTGTGCAAGAATGCATAAATTCATTTCTTGTATCTCTGACTTGGTAGTTATGGAGTGTCGTACAATGATGCTCATTTGAAACATGGATATTCTAGACTCATGGTGTATGCCGAACAAATTTCAAGGGAGAAACTCAAGAAGAGAAGAGCTCATGATGCGAAGAGAGCTCGCTTCGATAGTGGATTCTTATGTCCTAGAGGTGGTGTTTTTGGTCGCTTCCAATGGGGCCATGGTTTGAATGCTCAGGTTGCTAATGCTAAAGTGCTTCCTCCTAAGGCACTGCAGGGTGGTGGACCATGGTTTCCTAGGTGTGACAAGTGCGAGAACGACACTTGGGTGTTTGTCGGAATGAATTGGATGTATGCTACATGTGAGGTGATAAGGACCACAAGATTGTTGATTGTGCTAAGAATGCTTAGAGGGATTTAGGTGAGGTGGGTTATGGTGCATAGAACCCGCAAAGAGCTCCACAAGGTGTTGCCTTGAGGAACAATAAGTTCTACGCTATTCATGACTTGTCAGGAAGTTGAGGAGGCCCCAAATATTGTCACTAGTATGTCAGAAGTCTTTGAGTTGATGTTTATGCTATGCTTGAACCGACTGCGAATTTGTATTTTGTGATTCCTTTGTTGGCTGTTGTGTTTGGTTTAAGTCCGGAGATCTTGAGGGACCCTTTTTCAGTTATTACTCCCATAGGTGAATCTGTTGTTGCACATAGAGTTATCGTGGTTGTCCTATTTCGGTGTTGTATAAAGTCTTCCCATGTGATCTTATAGAACTTGAGATTTTTGACTTTGATGTAATTCATATGGTGGATTGGTTGCTGAGGAGAATATAAGGGTTTTTCCCCAAGGGGGAGATAGATACTTCGGTGTCAAGATCGGTTATGTGTTCTTGGTGTGGGTGACCTTAGAGAGAGTTGGTAAGGTTATGTGGTTTGCCTAAATGGGAGTTGCCTTTGTGTTTGAGCTTTATTCACTCGTTCTTCTATGTGTCCATAGTGAGAGATTTGGTTGATGGTCCTAGTACTATCATGCCTTTGGAAGGTGTAGGTGGAGGAGAACTTGTCCTACAAGGAAGTTCTGGTAGAAATTATGGATAGGCAAGTAAAGAGGCTTCACAATAATGATGTGGCTTCAGTTAAGGTACTTTGGGAAAATCAACATGTGGAGAGTGCTACATGGGAGGAAGAGTCGAACATGATAAAGCAATATCCCTATATTTTCTAATCTACTCAAGCCTAAGGTGGTAGGCTCTTCCTTCTCCAGGTGATCCTAATCCTTTCAATTCTTGAGTCTCATGGCATGACATGTTTACATGTGCATTAAAATTATTTTCATGATGTTTTAAATGATTTGAATAAATTTTGAAATGAGTTATAACGACTTGATGATTTTTGAAAGATGAATTATGCATTGTACCTTGTGTGTGGAAGTTTCATGTTCTAATTCAAGTCTTGTTCTTCTATATTCGAGAACAAATGTTCCCAAGGGGGAGATGATGTAAGGACCCAGATTTTTGCATAGCATTAATGATGCTTAGAATTCGGTTCCGAAAAGTTTTGGGCCAAGGTGACACCTTATGGAAGCCCCCACGGGCTGTGTGACCCCTAAATCAGTGTATGCTCCTTCATTACTATTTGTTCTTATTCTAAACCCTTAGCTTATCATTTATTCGCTCAAATGCTTTTCGAATCCTCCCTTCGAGCACTAACTGGGGATTTCCATGTAACCCCCAAGATCGATCTAAGTTCACTCTCAAGCCCTCAATTCAAGCTTATTTATGTTGTTTAAGGCCATCATGGGTCTCCTATATCAAGCCAAGTTCAACGAAATTTCATTGGCTAAATTTTTCAAAAGTATGATAGAAGAGTCAACTTTAAAGAGATATATCTCTTAGCACAAAAGGAACTGGTTGACTTTTTGAATTAGCTTTCCAACGCACTTGGTTTCACCACATTTGGAGTTTGGATGAAGAAGCTATGACCATTTTCGTAAAGCCTCCTGTGTTGTGTTGCCACACGGGCACCTATATGGGTTGTGTGGCTTTACACGAAATGTGGGGATGGCGTTAGGCCTAAAATGACCATTTCTGGACTATGTATTAGGGTATGACCAGTGGTAATAGCCGTATGGCCTTCAAGGATGGAAGAAATCCTAAGTGTGGTTCAATCTTGGTGTGGAGAACATGTTTTTGACCAAGTATGGCACCACGGTTCACCACAAGAACCGTAGTGAGGGTGATGAGCCATATAGGCGTCCGTAGGGTCTTCAAGGTTTGCGTGGGAAGTTATTTTACTAAGGTTGGTGCCACACCCAGCCCCACGAACCATGGTAAGGCTCAAGGGTGGTATACCCAATCGCGGAACTCATTTTGCTGCTAAAAAAATTCTAAGTGTAGAGCCAAGTTCCAACTTCAAAATATTTTGCTAAGTGTGGGTTCATGGGCACTCCACACAAACCGTGGAGTGCCGCATGGGCCATGAGGCCTCAAGCTATTGACACTTTGTCATTTTTCTCTCCATTTCCTTAATGGCATTTTCGTAAATTTAATTTATTCTAATGACTTTTTGGGACTTCCAATGCTATCTTAACACTTCCTAACAACCTAAATCCTATTCCTAATTATCAAATTCATTCCTCTCAATTTCTCTCAAGAACTATAGTGCAAATCAAGCTTGGCAATCAAGGGAAGACCTAATCTTCTTCAAATTTCTTCTTGGAATTCCTTCCTTAGCTAAGTTATGTGGGTTTGATCCTTGATCCGTTCCAATCAAATAGACCCAAATCTTTCAAGTAATTTTTTTATGAAATTAAGCATACTTTACATATGGGTTTTCATTATTTTGATTTATTAAATTAAACTGATGTATGGGTTGTATATAGTTGGTGGTCTGAAGTTATTTTAAGCTCTATTATGATGATTTATATTGAGTTTATAAAATTAGGAATATGCATGTCCCTTTTCAAGGCCTTGTTTATGCATGGGTGATTATATTATGATTTTAAATATGTATTTAATTATATTTTCACTTTAATTTCATATTGTATTGTTGACTTTCGATTGAATCTCAATTACCTATGTCATTCTCACATTATTCATAGCATATGCATTCATGTTCATGGAAATTTATGGAAATTATGAAGTGGGTTAAGCCCAAGTATATTTTATGATATGATTTTATTATTTATGAAAAGAATGTGATCACATACATGTCTATGATTATGGGCTCTTTGAGCATTTTTGGTGTTTGCACCATCTTGTATATAAATAATCTATTCCTATGCATGATTATTATGACTATGAACTATGATTTTGACATTTGAGCCTAAGTATGAATTTATGAATGGTGTTTGGCTTTTAAGCCTAAGAATGCATTGAAATAGTTTTGGAAATGACCAACACCTCTTTGAAAGCATGTATGTATGTATATATATATATGCATGTACGTAAGTTATGTATATGTATGTATTCTTGTGGGATGAAAACTTAGCATCCATAGATAGGTGGCATTAGGGCTATCCACAAGGGTTCTCTCCCATTTCTTAAACTATGTGTCAGCATAGGAATGGTAGTCATCATCAAAATGACCGGATCATAAAGGATGACTATTCATTTATGATATGATATGATATGTTTTGATATGAAAATCCTTCTGAAATGACCAGGTCATAAGGAATGTGTCCACCACATACTAAATGACCAGGTCATAAGGTGTGGTGTAGATTATCTTTGGCAAGTAATCTTCTTCACTCGATGGGAGGTCAACATCGGGCAAATTCATGTAATAGCTCACGTGTGTTTGAGATGTTGATTATGGTTGCATCCCCACTATATATTTAGGAGCATGATTTGCACATCATTCATCATGAATTTCACGGAATCTTGTTATATTAAATTCCTTGTTATATATCTCTTCCTATATTATGTGTCATTGTCATCTAACCTTAAAATGTATGTTTGGTAAGTTCATGCATTGCACCCCGCATACTTAATACATTCAAACGTAGTAACGCATACTTTGCCTGCATGATATCACCATGTAGGGACCAAGGAGCCTATTTATCCACCCTACGATGTCTAGGTTTTATTTCGAATTATACTTATTGTGGTGAGTCCTATCATCCGAGGACTGACCACCACCTCTTCTACCTATGGTATTATTAACTTATTTACTTTCTTTGAGGGTAAGCCTCGGGTATGTCTTGGCCATCGATCTATCTTATGTTAGAGGCATTGTTAGAGATTGTGTGCACTCTCTACGTTATATGTCATGTGACGTATTTAGAGATTTTGTTATAACTCTTTATGAATATGACTTTATGACATGATTTATGCTTTTAATGTGACTATGCTTCTTGATATGAAAGATCCCAACACCCGAATTACCCCATAGCATGATTCTTACTTTCCCGTCCCTTAGAACTATGTGCTTACTTTTGTATACACTTCCGAACTGATGATGTGAGTTTTTGTATCTTGAGGCTTATTCAGAGACTCTTGGGTTCCCATTCGCCGTGTCACGCCTAGACCCTAGGCCCAACTCGTGACAATGATCAATGCTTGTAATAAAACTTGCATGTAAAACATTCAACTTGCACATGATGATATACATATGTGGGAGAAGACCTTAACTGACATAGACCAAGCAACTACAACTTGAAATCCAAGGCATGACACCCCCTCGGTATAGCTGTGGGCATGACACCCCCCCGAACTCTACATTCCAAGGCAAACAAAATATGATAACATGAACTAGCTAGATCCACTAAAATAGCAATGGTAAAAGATAATCCTTTTGTGGCATATAATTTAGAGAATAAAAACTTTATATAAGGACCCCTTGAGTCGAGCTCCCATCTTAAGCCCCAATCGGTGCTAAGTTTAATCACATGGAATAATTGAAAGAATCATACTTTAATCATAACATGTATAACTTGTAAGAGACATGGTAGCTTGACATGAGCAGCTCATTACATGCTTGACCTCTTCTAGTGAGTTTAACTTGAATATATGAGTAAATAATAATCATACATGATCCCTTGCCTTGACATGAATAGCTCACAAGAGGTTAAAATCTTGAAATAGGGCTCAACTTGATACTTGTAAAATCGTAGATACTTTTCATGAACTCAATACATGCTTGAAAGCCCTTAATCATCATGAAATCACATGACTTGTAAATCATGTAATAGTTTATCAACAACTTGAGAATTCTTATCATGTAATTTTATCAAATATATGGTGGGTTCATGACACTTGTCCAAAATTCTGAAACTCAAGAGTAAATCAAGAAGAGAAACTCATTTCAAATCAACCCACCAATCTTGTAGTAAAACTCTCATTTAGGGTATCTTGAGATCCATCACAAAAGGTCACAATAGTTCATAGCTTCGTAGCTCAAATCATGCATAGTCCCAATAGACAAAAATCAATTCATGGAATAAGCTTTAAATAGATATTCATGCATAATCAATCAATACTTAATAAAACCCCAATATAATTTATGTCTACATTTCATAAAAAAAATACTTATAAGTAATACAACTTGAAATCATGCAATTTTCATAAACAGAGAAGGTTGGGATCCATGGGTGGAAGGACCCATGGATGAAGATCCACATACCTCAAACTTGGACTTTTCTTGAAATTAAGTTGCTGGAGACTTGAAACTTGATATGGGTTGTTGAGTTCCAAATTGAGCTTGAAATCCTTGAGTTTGAATGAGAGATTTGATAAAGTCTTAGAGAGGTTTTAGATAGGGTTTTGTGAGTTATAGAGTTGAAAAGTGGCTTAGTATGGAAGATTTCACAATTAAATGGGCATGTGGCTATTACCCCAATACCCTTGGATGAAATGAGAAATCTTGGGAAAATGTTGCACTAGACTGCGCCCAGGTGCAAATACAGGCGCAACTTACACTAGTGCGTGCCCCAGGCGCGTCGCGGCCTTGGTGCGGATAGCCACTAGAATTTGAAAGATTAGTGAAAATTATTTTTCGCTATGGGTCTTCTAAAATCTAGGTTATACCCATTTCCCACTGAATTTTTCCCCCCGATCAAGAACATGAAGTCATATTTCAGAAATCAGGCATGGATTTTGAGATATATGGAAATTACGATTCTGGGACATTCTGAAGCACATGAGGGGTTTTTCAACATCTCCCCCTTGGATACATTCGTCCCCGAATGTCAAAGAAACATGCGTAAGAGAAGTAATTATGAAGATTTTAGCCTGACATGCATGCAACAAATGCACTTAAAAATTATTTTCAAAAAGTTTCAACATGAATGTCAAAAATCACCATAAACTTGTTACCATAAACATGAATGCATGTAAAATGACATGAGGTCTGAAACATAAGACTTGAAATCATAGATAGGACATAAGTTATTATCTTCGATTTGAGTAGAGTGGAAGAGGTATGGGTATCACTTTTTCATGTCCGCTTCGGCTTCCCATGTGGCACATTCAACTTGTTGATTCATCCAAAGGACCTTGACGGATGCTACATCTTTGTTCCTCAATCTTTTCACTTGCCTATCCAATATTTCAATCGGACCTCCTCATAGGTCAAATTATCTTCCACAAAACCCATACTTTCTAAGGGCAGTATAGCATTTGGTTCACCGACACATCTTCTCAACATAGATACATAGAAAACCAGATGAACCATATTCATCTGCATAGGCAACTCCAATTTACATGAAACCTTACCAACTCTCCTCAAAATTCTATAAGGACCCACAAACCAGGGCTCAATTTCCCATTCTTTCTAAACTGGACCACATCTTTTATGGGCGAAACCTTCAAGTAAACCTAATCATCCACATTAAACTCAAGATCTCTTCTTCTCAAATCGGAGTAATACATTTGTCTACTTTAAGCCATATTCAATTTGTCCCTTAGCAACCTCACCTTTTCCAAAGCTTTCATGACCAAATCTAAGCCTAACAAAGTCATCTTCCCCACATCAAACCATTTAACCAGGGATCTATAATGCCTACCATATGAAGCTTCAAACGGAGCCATTGAAGCGCCCCATACTTGTCTAGGAATACCCATAATTATTATTTCCTTATATCTCAAATTGGGTTAAATCCTCTAGATAGCTCGGAAAGACCTTATGATGAATTTTTAATAATATCTCAAAATCTGTGCAAAATTTTGCAAATTTGACTTCATATTCTTGTTCAGAGGGAAAATTTGTATGGGAGAGCACATGCCTAGAAGGTATACTTTATCCGTGACAAGAAAATAATATTTTGCCAAAACTTCGCAAAAATAATAGATGTCCACAATCAGTCCGCAATGCGGACTAGTTCAAAAATTTCCAAAAAATTCTTATTTTACTCTAGGGCACAGGGGTAATAGCTCAATACCTGTATATGCAAAAATCCCTCATTCTTTAGCAGTAGCCCTAAAAACCTCACCAACAATTCTCAAATTTCTCTCGAATGTTCATCAAAATCTCCATCCATTCTCAAGATTTTCAAGAATTTTTGTTGGAGTTCAAGGAAACCAAGTCAAACCCCAAGTCCTCCTCTGGTTCTTCTTCATGAAACTCTAAGATTAAGGTTTGTGAGTTTCATTCATGGGTACATTTCACCCATGAAGCTCAATCTTCCTTTTTATGAAAATTGCATTTTTCCAAGTTGTGTTGCTTATTGGTATTACTCATTATGGAATATGATTAAAAGTTATGTTAGGGTTTAATGAAGTATTAATTGAAAATACATGTTTACCTATTTTAAGCTTATACTATGAGATGGTTTGTCTATTGTGACTATGTATGTTTTGAGCTATGAAACTATTATCTATGATGAAATTTGATGGGAGATTTCAATGTATCTGGCATGAGGGTGGTACCAAGGGTTGGTGGGTTAGTTTACATTGATTTTTCTCACATGATGCTACTCTTGAATTTCATAATATTGAACTAGCATTACACACCCGCCAAGTATTTGATAAAATATTTTGTTAAGGATTCTTGAGTTATTGATGATCTATTGCATGGTTGATGAGTCAAGTGGCTTTATGGTGATGGAAGAAATATATATATGTTTGTTTAAATCATGTAAAGTACCTGTGGGTTGCAAGTGAATGTTGGGCTTTCCTATTCGTTGTGTTCTTAGGAAAATAAGGAGTTCTTTGTTAATACAAGAATGTGATAGTTTGATGAGCTATTTTCATGACTTCTATCAAAAATATTATATCGTAAGGTATGGACATTCTATCAGATCTATCGAAAAGGTCATAACATAAGATAGAATGACTCATGGCTCCTACCGAAAAGATTATATTGTAAGGTAAGGACATCCTATAATCCCTACTGAAAAGGCCATGTCATAAGGTATAAGTCATGGTTCATACCGAAATGATATATCATAAAGTAGGGAACGACTTATACGACCTATCAAAAAGATTATGCCGTAAGGTAGAGGTATTAGTAACATTCTCCGAAATGGTTATACTTTAAGGTGAGTGGGTGGCTATGCGGCCCATCTCAAGCATGTTGGTGTAAGGTTCGAGCATACACATATCCTATATTATGTTGACGTTCCTATATCATGATTAAACATGTTTTGCCTCAAATATTGATCATGCATGCCATATTGTCATTGTACTTCCCATCGCCTATATATATGCCTTTTGAGTATGTTGCCTATCTATTGCTGCATTGCGTCCTACATACTTAGCACATTCAAACGTAATAATGCGAACTATATGCCTACATGATGCTACCATGTAGTAACCGGACCTCCTCACCATTATCCTCCTCATGGCTAGTTTGGACATCTTGAATATAAGCTATTGGTGAGTCCTCAAGTTCGAGGAAACTAGTTTTGCCCTCTTACTCTTATTATATCTTTATGTTGAACTTTGATACTAAGAGGGTGAGCCGGAAAGTGTCTTGGCCCCCGCCCAATCTATGCTAAGAGGTGTTTTTGGACAAGTGGTGTAATTATGCTTTGAGCTTTGACTCTTTATGGTTTATGCTATTAAGGACATTCCTTAGTCCCTTATCTTTATTTATACTCTCTTGATGTTGTTTATGTTTCTTCTGCGACCATGGATGTATGTATGATATGCTAAGACACTTGTTTGGGGTTTCTTTACGTTCCCCATTCACCATGTCATGTCTAGGCCCTAGGCTTGGGTCGTGACAAACTTGGTATCAAAGCACTAGGTTTTTAATGGTCCTCAGAAATCTAACACATCGGGTCTATTAGAGTCTTATTCATGGTTGTGAAGAAAGCCATAACTATGAATAGGATGCTATGAGGCGTTTAAGGAAATGTTTCACTTCTTCATGGTCTATATCGTGCCTTAGTTGTAAAGTAAGTCTTTTGCCCTAACAAATGTTCTTTTCTCTTCTAGTTGTTAATCATGCCACTACAAAGAGGAAGTCCAAAGAGGGCTCGTGCACCCACGGGACAACCATCTTATGCTGCTCCTCAAACTCCTCAAGATGGAGGGGCTACCAAAGTTGAGTTAGTTGAGTTCCAGAATGCTATTACTATGTTGGCACATCTAATGACCCAGCAAATTCATCAAGGGGCCCAATCTCCTAATGCTCATACTCCGGCCTCAAGGGTAAGGGATTTTGCTAGGATGCAGCCAGCGAAGTTCCATGGGTCTAAAGTGGATAAGGATCCTCAAGAATTCATTGACTAGGTATATACAGTGTTGTCTATTTTGGGGGTTAAATCTGAGGAAAAAGTGGAGTTGGCGGCCTATCAATTCAAGGTGCTGGCTCAAATTTGGTTCACCCCTGGAAGGTGGAGAAGGGGACCGATAATGTGACCCTTTGGAAAGAGTTTAGGGTGGCATTTATCAACTCGTTCTTTTTTTCTTGAACTAAGGGAGGCCAAAATGATGGAATTCATGAATTTAAAGCAAGGGTCGATGAGTGTGAGAGAGTATGCCCTCAAGTTCAACCAACTCTCCAAATATGCTCCACAATTGGCGGTCGAATCAAGGTCTAGGATGAACAAGTTTGTGATAGGTGTATCCATTTTGGTGAATGAGGAATGTTGTGCTGCCATGTTGATTAGTGATATAGATTTGCCCCACCTCATGACTTGTGCCGAACAACTAAAGGGGGAAAAGCTTACAAAGAAGAGAAGTGGGAGTCCAAGAGGGATTTCGATTTATGGGTGACCGATTCCAACAAGGCATCTAGTTTTAAGGCCAAGGATCCTCTAGTTCTCCAAATAAGAGGATTTTGGAGGATAGGGCGCCAAAGCCAAGGCTCCAAAGGGGTATTGATGCCGTGTCTCATCTTAGATACACAAAATATAGAAGGAATCATAGTGGCGCATGTGGTAGGAACAGGGGTGCATGTATTCAGTGTGGTGAGATGGGACACAAAATGTTGGATTGTCCACATGCTCACAACAACGATAAAATGGCTAACCACAAGGGCAAGGTGGTCATGTTGATCAAAAGGCTCAAGGGGGTGCTTAACGACATAATCGGTGTTGTCCTCTTCAAGGGAGACAAGGAGGGGATGAGGTACCTGATGTTGCTACTGGTATGTTGAGGTTTCCTTTGACTTTGAGGTGTATGCATTGATAGGTTCGGGTGCCACTATTTCTTTTAGTAATTCTTTTTGTTACTAGTGGTCTTCATGTGTGTCCCGAATTATTATGTGAACTTTTTCTTGTCTACTCTTCCACCCCAATTGGTAAGGCTAGTGTCACTAGAAAAGTCCATAGAAATTTTCCTGTGGTCATATAGGATTAGTTCTTGCCTAATTATTTTGTTGAATTAGATATGATGGACTTTGATGTCATTCTTGGGATAAATTCGTTACATGCATATTGTGTCTCTATTGATTGAAGAACCCATAGAGATAGATTCCAATTTCCTAATGAACCTGTCCTTGAGTGGGGGATTGTAAGGTGGTATTGGAGGGGTAAGCTCATTTCTTGTCTTAATTGATCTCTAGGGATTATGTTTATCATCTTGTAAGATTTAGGATGTTGAGCCTAAGGTTCTTCGTATTAAGTCGGTTTCAGTGGTCAATGAGTTCTTGATGTCATTTCGGATATTTTAAATTTGGGATAGTGGCTTTTTGGTTTGGATACTGCACCGACTATGTCTATAGGTCACATGAATAGGGTCTTTAAACCCTACGTTGATATGTTTATGGTGCTCTTTAGTGATGGTATGACGTTTATTTCCGGAGGTAAGGAAGTGCATATGAATCATTTGAAGGCGATGTTGCAAATTTTGAGGAATAAGAGGTCATTTGCTAATTATGGAAAGTGGGAATCTTTGCGTAGTGAATGATGGTTGGAGAAGTACACCGGTTAACAAGGTTAGGAATAAGTTTGGGTGAAGTTGAGAATAGAGATTTTCTCCCAAGGGGGAGATGGCAGCTTTAGGTACCAAAGTAGGCTATGTGTGTATAAGGTTGATAATTGGGCTCAAGGTGTGAGGGTCCTTATAGGATATTGAGGAGAATTGGTAAGGTGGCCTTTGTATTGGAGTTGCCCATTTGTATGAATATGGTTCAACCAGACTTCCATGTGTCTATGTTGAGAAGTGTATGCGTGACCCAAGTGCTATAGAATTCTTTGAGGTTATAGAGATTGTGGAGAATAAGTTGACCTATGTGGAGGTCCCAGTGGAGATGTGTGAACATGTGAAAGGGTTGAGGAACAAAGGTGTAACATTCGGTAGGATTCTTTGGAGGAATCAATAAATTGAGAGTGTCATTTGGAGAGCTAGAGCGGTCATGAAGAAGTGATATTCGTACCTCTTTCATTCTATCCAAGCTTGAGATAGTAAACTGAGTCTTTTCTATGATTTCAAGTCCTAAATTTCAGCCCTTAGGTCATTTTGCATGTGTTCATGATCATGGTAACAACTTTATAGTGATTTTTAACATTCATGTTGATACTTTTCGAAAAAGAGGTTTAAGTGCATTTGTTGCATTCATGTTGGACTGTCCTAATTTCTTCTATTACCCATATTTCTTCGATATTAGGGAATAAATGTTCCCATGGGGTAGATATTGAATTTCTCACACTTACCTAGGAATGTCCCAGAATTATAATTCCCTTACATCTCAAATCGGGGATACTTAAACACCTCTCCATGTAGGAAAGACCCTATGATGCATTTTGTTTTAATATCTCAAACTTTGTCTAGAATTTTATAAATCTGACTTCACATTATTTTTTAGAGGGATAAATTGAATGGGAAATCGAATACCTACAAGGTATACTTTATCCATGCCACGAAAAATATTTTTTGGCGAAACTTTGCATAAACAATAGTTGTCCTCAACACGGACCTGGCGTGGACTAGTTCAAAAATTTTCAAAAAAAACTTCTTTAACGGCGGGGCAGTTGGCTAGGAACCCAATACATATATATGCGAAAATCCCACATTCTTAAGTCGTTTTTAGCCCTAAAAACTCAAAAAAGACTATCAAATTCTTCTCTGATCTTCATCAAATTTGCCATCCATTCTAAATATTTTCAAGAAATTTTGTTAGAGTTCATGGAAACCAAGTCATGTCCCAAGTCCTCCTCAAGTTCTTCTTCACGAAACTCCAAGATCAAGATATGTGGATTTCATTCATGGATACCTTTCACCCATGAAGGCCAATCTTCCTTTTTATGAAAATTGCATGTTTCCAAGTTGTGTTGTTTATGGGTATTACTCATTATGGACTATGATTAAAATTTATATTGGGGTTTCATGAAATGTTAATTGAAAACACATGTTTACCCATTTTAAGCTGATACTATGAGATAGTTTGTCTATTGTGACTATGCAAGTTTTGAGTTATGAAACAATGATCTATGATGAGATTTGATGGGAGATTTCAACGTATCTTGCATGAGGGTGGTACCAAGTGTTTGTGAGTTAATTTACATTGATTTTTCTCACATGATTTCACTCTTGAATTTTATGATTTTGAACTAGCATTACACACCCGCCAATTGTTTGATAAAATGTCTTATTAAGGATTCTTAAATTATTAATGATCTATTGCATGGTTTATGAGTCAAGGGGCTTTATGATGATTCAAGTACTATATATATATACATATGTGTATATATATATATATGTATGTATGTGTGTGTGTTTGTGTGTGTGTGTGTGTTTGTGTGTGTTTAAATCATGTAAAGGACCTACAGCATTGCAAGTGAATTATTGGGCTCTCATGTTTGTTATGTTCTTGGGAAAATGAGGAGTTCTTTTTTAATAATTGAATGTGATGGTTTAATTAGCTATTTTCATGACTCCTACCAACAAGATTATATCATAAGGTATGGAAAATCTATAAGATACATCGAAAAGGACATGCCGTAAGGTAGAATAACTCACGGCTCCTGTTGAAAAGAATGTAACGTAAGGTAAGAACATCCTATAACACCTACCAAAAAGGACATGCCATAATGTATAATTCATGGCTCCTATTGAAAAGATTATATTGTAAGGTAAGTACATCCTATAATCCATACTGAAAAGGCCATGTCATAAGGTATAATTCATGGTTCATACCAAAATGATATATCGTAAAGTAGGGGACGTCTTATACTACCTATCAAAAAGATTATATCATAAGGTAGAGGTATTAGTAACACTCTCCGAAATGGTTATTCTATAACGTGAGTGGGTGGCTATGTGGCCCATCTCAAGCATGTTGGTGTAACGTTCGAGCATACACAGATCTCATATTATGTTTACGTTCCTATATCATGATTAAGCATGTTTTACCTCAAGCATTGATCATGCATGCCATATTGTCATTGTACTTCCCATCGCCTATATATATATGCCTTTTGACTATGTTGCCTATCTATTATTGCATTGCATCCTACATACTTAGTACATTCAAACATACTAATGCGTACTACATGCCTACATGATGTTAACATGTAGGAACCGGACCTACTCACCATTATCCTCCTCATGGCTAGTTTGGACATCTTGAATATAAGTTATTGGTGAGTCCTCAAGTTCGAGGAAACTAGCTTTGCGCTCTTACTCTTGTTATCTCATTATATTGAACTTTGATACTACGAGGGTGAGCCCGAAAGTGTCTTGGCCCCCGCCCAATCTATGCTCGAGGTGTTTTGGGACAAGTGGTGTAATTATGCTTTGAGATTTGAATCTTTATGATTTATGCTATTGAGGACTTTCCTTAGTCCCTTATCCTTATTTATACTCTCTTGATGTTACTTATTTTTCTTTCGCGACCATGGATGTGTGTATGATATGCTAAGACACTTGTTTGGGGTTCCTTCAGGTTCCCATTCGCCATGTCACGTCTAGGTTCTAGGCTTGGGTCGTGACAAACTTGGTATCAACACACTAGGTTTTTAATGGTCCTCAGAAATCTAACACACCGTATCTAGTAGAGTCTTATTCATGGTTGTGAAGCAAGCCACAATATGAATCGGATGTTATGAGGCGTTTAAGGAAATGTTTCACTTCTTCATGGTCTATATCGTGCATTAGTTGTAAAGTAAGTTTGTTCCCTTAATGAATGTTCCTTGCTCTTCAAGTTGTTGATCATGCCACTACAAAGAGGAAGTCCAAAGAGGGCCCGTGCACCCACGGGACAACCATCTTATGTCGCTCCTCAAACTCCTCAAGATGGAGGGGCTACCAAAGTTGAGTTAGTTGAGTTCCAAAATGCTATTACTATGTTGTAACATGCAATGACCCACCAAATTCATCAAGGGGCCCAAGCTCCTAATGCTCAAACTCCGGCCTCAAGGGTGATGGATTTCGCTAGGATGCAGCCACCGAAGTTCCATTTGTCTAAAGTGGATGAGGATCCTCAAAAATTCATTGACTAGGTATATATAGTGTTGTCTATTATAGGGGTTAAATCAGAGGAAAAAGTGGAGTTGGCGGCCTATCAATTCAAGGGGGTGGCTCAAATTTGGTTCACCCCTAGAAGGTGGAGAAAGGGACAGATAATGTGATCCTTTGGAAAGAGTTTAAGGCGGCATTTATCAACTCATTCTTCTTTCTTGAACTAAGGGAGGCCAAAATGATGGAATTCATGAATTTAAAGCAAGGGTCGGTGAGTGTGACAGAGTATGCCCTCAAGTTCAACCAACTCTCCAAATATGCTCCACAATTGGTGGTCGAATCAAGGTCTAGGATGAACAAGTTTGTGATAGGTGTATCCAATTTGGTGAATGAGGAGTATCATGCTGCCATGTTGATTAGTGATATAGATTTGTCCCACCTTATGACTTGTGCTCAACAACTAAAAGGAGAAAAGCTTACAAAGAAGTGAAGTGGGAGTCCAAGAGGGCTTGATTTAAGGGTCACCGATTCCAACAAGGCATCGAGTTTTAATGCCAAGGATCCTCTAGTGCTCCAAATAAGAGGGTTTCTAAGGATAGGGTGCCTAAGCCAAGGATCCAAAGGGGTGATGGTGCTGTGACTTATCTTAGATGCACAAAACATGGGAGGAATCATAGTGGCACATATGGTAGGAACACGAGTGCATGCTTTGGGTGTGGTGAGATGGGCCACAAAATTTCGGATTGTCCACATGCTCACAACAAAGGTAAAGATGGCCAACCGCAAGGGCAAGGTGGTCATGTTGATCAAAAGGCTCAAGGGGGTGGTCAACGACATAATCGGTGTTGTCCTCTTCAAGGGAGGCAAGGAGGGGATGAGGTACCCGATGTTGCTACTGGTAAGATGAGGTTTCCTTTGACTTTGAGGTGTATGCATTGATATTTTTGGGTGCCACTATTTCTTTCAGTAATTCTTTTTGTTGCTAGTGGGCTTCATATGTGTCCCGAATTGTTACGTGAACTTTTTTCTATCTACTTCCCCACCCCAATTGGTAAGGCTAGTGTCACTAGAAAAGTCCATAGAAATTGTCATGTGGATATTACATTAGTTCTTGCCTTATGATTTTGTTGAATTAGATATGATGGATTTTAATGTCATTCTTAGGATGGATTCGTTACATGCATATGTGTCTCCATTGATTGAAGAACCCATAGAGTTAGATTCCAATTTCCTAATGAACCTATCCTTGAGTGGAGATTGTAAAGTGGTATTGGAGGGGTAAGCTCATTTCTTGTCTTAATTGATCTCTAGGGATTATGTTTATCATCTTGTAAGAGTTGGGATGTTGAGCCTAAGGTTCTTCCTACTAAGCCAGTTTCAGTGGTAAATGTGTTCTTGATGTCATTAGATATTTTAAATTTGGGGTAGTGCCTTTTTGGTTTGGATACCACACGGACTATGTCTATAGGCCTCATAAATAGGGTCTTTAATCCCTAAGTTGATATGCTTATGGTGGTCTTTAGTAATGATATGACGTTCATTTCCGGAGGTAAGGAAGAGCATGTGAATCATTTGAGGGCGATGTTGCGAATTTTGAGAAATAAGAGGTCATTTTCTAATTATGGAAAGTGGGACTCTTTGCACAATGAAAAGGTATTTGGAGAAGTACACCGGTTAACTAGGTTAGGAATGAGGTTGGGTGAAGTTGAGAATAGAGATTTTCTCCCAAGGGGGAGATGACTGCTTTAGGTACTAAGGTAGGCTATGTGTGTATAAGGTTGATAATTGGGCCCAAGGTGTAAGAGTCCTTATAGGATATTGAGGAGAATTGGTAAGGTGGCCTATGAATTGTAGTTGCCCATTTGTATGAATATAGTTCAATGTGTCTATGTTGAGAAGTGTATGCGTGACCCAAGTGTTATAGAAGTCGTTGAGGTTATGGAGGTTGTGGAGAATAAGTTGACCTATCAGGAGGTCCCAGTGGAGATGTTATGTGAACATGTGAAAGGATTGAGGAACAAAGGTGTAACATCTGTTAGGGTTTTATGGAGGAATCAATAAATTGATAGTGCCATTGGAGGGCCAGAGCTGTCATGAAGAAGTGATATATGTACCTCTTTCATTCTATTCAAGCTTGAGATAGCAAACTAAGTCCTTTCTATGATTTCAAGTCCTAAGTTTCAGCCCTTAGGTCATTTTGCATACGTTCATGATCATGGTAACAAGTTTATCGTGATTTTTAACATTCATGTTGAAACTTTTCAAAAATGAGGTTTAAGTGCATTTGTTGCATTCATATTGGACTGTCGTAATTTCTTCTCTTACCCATGTTTCTTCGACATTAGGGAACGAATGTTCCAATGGGGTAGATATTGAATTCCCTACACTTGCCTAGGAAAGTCCCGTAATTATAATTCCCTTACATCTCAAATCAAGTATATTTAAACACCCCTCCATGTAGGAAAGACCCTATGATGCATTTTGTTTTAATATTTCAAACTCTGTGTGGAATTTCACAAGTTTGACTTCATATTCTTATTTAGAGGGTGAAGTTGAGTGGTAAAATGAGTACCTACAAGGTATACTTTATCCGTGCCACAAAAAAATATTTTTTTGGGGAAACTTTGCATAAATATTAGTTTTCCTCAACATAGACCTGGCGTGAACTAGTTCAAAAATTTTCAAAAAAAATCTTCTCTAATGGCAGGGCAATTTGCTGGGAACCCAATACCTATATATGTGAAAATCCCTCATTCTTACGCTGTTTTTAGCCCTAAAAACTCACAAAAGACTATCAATTCCTCTCTGATCTTCATCGAATTCTCCATCCATTCTAAAGATTTTCAAGAATTTTTGTTAGAGTTCAAGGAAACCAAGTCAAGCCCCAAGTCCTCCTTAAGTTCTTCTTTACGAAACTCCAAGATTAAGGTATGTGGATTTCATTCATGGATACCTTTCACCCATGAAGACCAATCTTCCTTTTTATGAAAATTGCATGTTCCAAGTTGTGTTGTTTATGGGTATTACACATTATGGGCTATGATTAAATTTATGTTGGAGTTTCATGATATGTTGATTGAAAACACATGTTTACCCATTTTAAGCTTGTACTGTGAGATGATTTGTCTATTGTGACTGTGCATGTTTTGAGTTATGAAACTATGATCTATGATAAGATTTGATGGGAGATTTCAATGTATCTTGCATGAAGGTCATACCAAGTTTTTGTAGGTTGATTTACATTGATTTTTCTCACATGATTTCACTCTTGAATTTTATGATTTTGAACTAGCATTACACACTCGCCAAGTGTTGATAAAATGTCTTGTTAAGGATTCTTAAGTTATTAATTATATATTGCATGGTTTACGAGTCAAGGGGCTTTATGATTATGGAAGGAATATATATGTGTGTGCTTAAATCATGTAAAGGACCCGCAACATTGCAAGTGAATTGTTGGGCTCTTATGTTTGTTGTGTTCTTAGGAAAATGAGGAGTTCTTTCTTAATACTGGAATGTGATGGTTTGAAAGCTATTTTCATGACTCTTACCAAAAATATTATATCATAAGTTATGGACATTCTATAAGATCTATCAAAAAGGCCATGCCGTAAGGCAGAATGACTCATGGCTCCTACCGAAAAGAATATATCGTAAGGTAAGGACATCCTATAACGCCTACCGAAAAGGATATGCCATAAGGTATAATTCATGGTTCCTACCGAAAAATTATATCGTAAGGTAGGATAACTCACAGCTCCTACCTAAAAGGTTATATCACAAAATAGGGGACGTCTTATACTACCTATCGAAAAGACTATGTCGTAAAGTAGGGGTATTGGTAACACTCTCCAAAATGGTTATCTATAAGGTGAGGTTTGAGCATACACATATTTCATATTAAGTTTAAGTTCCTAGATTATGATTATGAATGTTTTACCTCAAGCATTGATCATTAATGCCATATTGTCATTATACTTCCCATTGCCTATATATATGCATTTTGACTATGTTTCTATCATTTGTTGCATTGAATCCTACATGGTTAGTACATTCAAATGTACTATCGCCTTCTATATGCCTACATGATGTTCCCATGTAGGAACTAAAGCTCTTCCCAATTATCCTCCTCTTAGCTACTTTAGACATCTTAAAGATAAGTTTTTGGTGAGTCCTCAAGTTCGGGGAAACTTGCTTTGCATTCTTACTCTTCTTATCTCTTTGTGTCGACTTTGATACTAAGAGTGTGAGCCTGGAAAGTATCTTGGCCTCTACCCAATTTATGCTAGAGATGTTGTTGGACAAGCGGTGTAATTATGCTTTGAGCTTTGACTCTTTATAATTTATGCTATTAAAGACTTCCCTTAGTCCCTTATCCTTATTTATACTCTATTGATGTTGTTTATGTTTCTTTCGTGACCAATAATATGTGTATGATATGATAAGAGTCTTGTTTGGCATTCCTTCGGGTTCCACATTTGTCATGCCACATCTATGCTCTAGGCTTCGGTCGTAACAGGTAGCCATTATTGTAAGAAAACGCAATAAGTAAAAGATGCTCATCCCGACAACCCTTAAACTCCAAGACACAAGCTCTAAGCATATCCTCAAGAGTTTGGATAGTCCTTTTGGCTTGACCATCCGTTTGTTGGAAGAAAAGCTGTGCTAAGCTTGACCTTGGTAAAAGGACCCTTTTTGAAGGATCTCCAAAAATGAGAAGTGAATTGAGCACCACTTTCCGAAATGATAGACAAGGGTACACATGAAATCGAACCAACTCACGAACATACAACTTGGCATAATCTTCGGCACCATAAGTTGTTTTAACTAGTAGGAAGTGAGCCAACATTGTCATTCTATCTATTATAACCCAAATAGAATCAAAGTGTTTTGAAGTCTTTTGCAACCCAACCACAAAATCCATGTTTATCTCTTCCCACTTCTAGGTAGGAATTTCTATGTCTTGGGCTAGGTTGTCCGACCGTTGATGTTCAACTTTCACTTGTTGAGAATTGTGATACCCAGCCATGAACTTGGAAATATCCCTCTTCATACCACACAACCAATACACCTCCCTTAAGTCTCTATACATCTTTGTGGAACCGGGGTGAATAGAATAGGATGAATTATAGGCCTTGTTCAAAATCAACTCCATCAAGTCATCCACCTTAGGCACACACAACCTACCTTGGTACCTAAGGGCACCCTCTCCCCCTTGGGAGAAACATCTCCACTTTACCATCCTTAACTAAAGCCTTTAACTCTAGCAAAACGGGGTCAAGGTTTTGTTTTGACTTGACTTCCTCAATCAAAGAAGATTTGGAACCATCAACAACCATTACATCACTGTTATCAACTTCATTCAACCTAACCCCCAACCTAGACAATTGGTGAACTTCTCTAGCCACCTCCTTGTTACCAACATCAATATCAGCTAGAATAGCCCTGTATACTCTACTTAAAGCATCGGCCATAATGTTAGCTTTGTCAGGATCATAGTGCACACTCACGTCATAATCCTTAAGGAGTTCTAACAAACTTCTTTGTCTCAATTTAAGATCTTTTTGTGTGAACATATATTGAAGACTCTTTTGGTCGGTAAACACATCTACATGAATCCCATAGAAATAATGACACCAAATTTTAAGAAAACCCCACGATCAGCAATTCAAGATCATGGGTGGGATAATTTCACTCATGCACCTTAAGTTTCCTAGAGGCATATTCTATAACCTTACCATTTTGCATCAAAATACACACCAAACCAATCCTTGAGGCATCACAATAAACCACAAACCCTTCTACCCCTTCTGGTAGAGCCAAAATAAAAGCGGAGATAAGCTTTTCTTTCAAAGTTCGAAAACTCTTTTCACATTATTGGACCAAACAAATTTTGCCTTCTTTTGAGTCAATTTTGTCATAGGAGATGCAATAGAAGAGAAATCATTCACAAACTTCCGTTAGTAGCCTGCTAAACCCAAAAAACTCCTAATACACATCGGAATCATGGGCCTCGACAAATTCTTTATCACCTCCATCTTCTAAGGGTCCACTTTATTTTCATCTCCCGACACCACATTCCCTAGGAATGCAATCTCTTTGAACAAAAATTCACACTTCTCATATTTAGCAAACAATATGTCTTGCCTCAAAATTTTCAACACCACCATTAAATAATTCACATGTTCTTCTTCATTCCTGGAATAAATCAATATATCATCAATAAAGACCACCACAAACATATCAAGGTAGGATTTAAAGACCCTATTAATGAGATTCATAAATATAATCGATGCTTTAGTTAAGCAAAAAGACATTACCACAAACTCAAAGTGCCCATACCTAATCTAAAAAGCCATCTTAGGAATATTACATGCCCTCACTCACGCTTGGTGGTATCCAGACCATATATCAATATGAGAAAATGGATTAGCCCCTTGTAGTTGATCAAAAAGGTCATCAATCCTTGATAGAGGGTACTTATTCTTTATAGTGACTATATTGAGTTTCTGGCAATCAATGCACATACTAAGGGAACCATCTTTTTTCTTTACAGAAAATACTGGTGCACCCCAGGGTGACTTGCTAGGCCTCATCTGTAACACCCCACACCTTACACTACTAGTACAATACAAATAAAACATGACATGGTTTGGACAACTTGACACTAATTTTCAAATGTGCTCGAATCTCGCATTAATGGATTGTATGGGCA